>JANHGB010026540.1:0-28556 GCA_026283785.1 Coracopsis vasa
CAGGGCTGCTCTGAATCTCTTCCCTGCCCAACCTGTAGCTGTGCCTGGGATTGCTCCGACCCAGGTGTAGGACCTTGCCCTTGTCATGGTTAAACTTCATAAGGTTGCCATCAGTCCACCTCAAAAGCTTGTCAAGGTCCCTCTGGATGGCATTCCTTCCCTCCAGCGTATCAACCGAACCACACAGCTTGGTGTCATCCACAAACTTGCTGAGGGCACACTCGCTGAGGGCACACTCAATTCCACTGAGTTTATTACAATACTACTAAGCTTAATACTTTTTCAAAATGTAAACACTTTTTAACAGAGTGTATCCTGTTTTCAAAAGCATTTTTTTGGCGTTTTACTTTATTTCTGAAGAGGTTCACAAAAACAAGGGGAATAACTGGATCTGTCTTTGAAATGTATTGAGACGTTTGTTTAAAAGTAAAAGCCCTTCTTTCTCCAGCAGTAAGATCAAGAAGAAAACCACCTGAGCCCTCGGGTCTTGACCCTCACCTTCAGAGCCATGTAATCACATTTAATATGCTCCAGCTCTCGTCTGTCTGTATCAGACGGAAGAGCAGCGGGGTTAATAGTCAGGGGGTTGGATCAGGCTCAGCAGTCTTTCCACGTCTCAGGTCCATGCAACAGCAACAAACCACCCTTGACAGCAGATAAAGACACCAGACTGTGACGTCCTTTGCCCATCACAGCAATCCCTTGCTGCTTCCTCCTGGCGCTCCTATGTGGCTTAGGATCAGCCAGCTCTGGTTCTTCATGTAAGATAGCTCCCAGTCTCTCATCTGTTACCAGGACACTGATCCTCTTCTGTGGGTACCAGAAGTCACAAGCTTCCAGCCTTTGTCATCATTTTCCAGCCTGAAAAATGAAGACTGCCTGCCTCTCTTTCAGAACAGCTGGGCACGCAAGGCTTCTGTAGCTGCACATTCTTGGTGAAGATCTGATCAGCTCCCTTTTGACCGTCTCTGATGCTGTGCAGCCTGCTGACCTCCTCCTGCAGCATCTTTACATGTTTACATAGACCCTCCTCCTGCAGGCAGGACACCAACTTCCCAGCCCCTTCCTCAGCAAGAGGCTCCGAGCACTCCCTGCATCCCCAGACCTGCACACTGGCATCGTCTCTTGGGCACATTTTCTGACTTGCGGCTTCTGATGTTCCAGAAATAGTTGCTCCGGTTGGTCCTGAGGATGATCATGCTCTGTGGCGCACCACCACCAGTGATCAGCACATGGACACTGCTCTCAGCAAAAGTTCCGTCTATCCTTCTTTCTACTGCTTGATTTTCATTGCAGTTTCCTAATGGCTCATTATCATGAAAAGGTGTACTTATCATTCTCTGCAAGCTTGCTGCAGAAGCAGTCCTATTACCATCATTCACTTGAGGGTTGATAACTGAATCAATAAATTCATGACTTGCATTGAAAACACTGAGTATATGCTCTATATTCATTAGTAGAATGCCTGTGAGCACCTTGAAGAAAGTCACAATACCTTGCTTGTCCTTTTAAATGGTGTCCCTAGTTTATATCAGTCTCACTGCCATCATCCTGCCATGACAGCATCTACTACTGCAGTTGTCTTCCCAGCTTATGTGAAAAGTTTATTTGCATATCCATTTTCACATAAGCCCTAACTTAGAATAACACAAAGATCTAACCATCTACTGGAAGGCTGGTGGTCCAAAGTGTTTACCTGGTAAACATAAAAGTATACACAGCATCAAAAACATAAGGTTGTGAAAACCTTATTTCCTGTTTAACTTGTGACTTCCCCAAGTTTGCACCAACTTGCTCAACTAAGCGAGATTCTAAATTGTGTATTTAGAGACAGCGCGAAGACACACATTCTATCCTTCGTTAACTTAAAAGCTTTTTCACGTTCCATCACTCATACAAAGATGCTCTCTGGTAACAGTATTCCAACAATGCCTATTGTGAGAAATCTGGGGCAAATCCAGAAAGTCTGCAGAACTATGAATGGTGTAACCATCCCAAGACGACCCAGGGGTCCTTCTTCCCCCTCCTCCTTCCAGGACAAATCCTTTCTTCCACCTGCATCAAATAGAGGACTATTGCCAAACTCAGGCTTTTGAAAAAAAAAAAAAAGGCAAAAAAAGAAAAAAAAAAAAGATATCTCAGAATTCTTGATAAATTCTTGATAGACCTATAAGCAAAATTCATTCTCCATCCAACTGCTCTGGAAATACTACTCCTCACAGCAAGAATAAATCCAGTTATATAGGAGCTCGATTTCTCCAGTTATCTGTATGCACTCGAGTATAATAATCACCCCTTCAATGCCATGGATCAGACTTTGTCCAGGTCTGAAGTCCAACAGCCAGTAACCATTTGGCAAAGTAATTATCTGGGCAGCTATTCACACGTATTGTTTAAGCAGCTACTCTTTCGAATCAGCAGCTTTTAGCTTTCCTTCTGTGGCTCTTCTCCTCACATCAGCTTCAAAGGTCTTCTGTTTGAACTCTCTCAAAAGGCAGTCTCAAGATATTTCCCAGCTGGAACAATATAGAGACAACCCTACGAAAAGCCTCCTGCAGCCAGCACCTTGTTACCTCTTGCCTTTTTATACCTCACACAAGTTCAGAGAGCTCAGTTTCCTTTTGGTGCTTGGAAGCAAAAATGTTTGCCCTGTACTGCCCTGCACTATACCTCACAATTCTCACTTGAAAAATGCTGATGAAAGGCATGAGCACTGCTACTCAAACACTTCACCCAATACTCTTGTAAATCTGTTTCCTAAGGGAGACATGGGTCTGCTAAGCACTCACAAACTCTTGTCTCCTAAATAACCAGCATATATTTTCCTCAAGCAAAACGCTTTCACCACTGTTTTAAAGCCAATGCCACAAGTTGCTTTTTTCCCTAGGAACCGCAAGTGCTGCTTGGACCCAGCAAGTAAATCCAATTTGCACAAGTAGGATTTAATTTCCTTCTCACCTTCTTAATCAGCAATCCCAAATTCGCAATGAGGCAAGGCTACACCACCACCTATTGGTGAAAGCGCCACTGGTTGTGACCTTTACAATACACCTGTTCCTCTTATTGCAGAGGACAAACCTCTAGGATTATTTAAGGCCCGAACAGAAAAGTAGGAGAAAGCAAGCTGATAATGATATAGTGAACATTGACAGCAGTCTATAAATTCCCTCCCTGCCAACTGTCCTTCCCTCGATTGGGAGCAGAAGCTATGGCTTTCTACCACAGCTACAAGTATCTCCCCAGGCAGTGGTTTCCACTGCCCCTCTTTCCACAACTCCCTTTAACTGCATTTATGACTTAATGATTTGTTTTTGTAGTACTTCACTTCTATTTTCCCTCCTGGCCTGTGCTCTGAAACAAGCTTCCTACAAACAGATATTTTACTCTGCATCCTTACATATGCTTTCACATTTAAGTGGATTGAACAGCATCTGCCATCTATTAACACATCCATTTAATTTATTTAAATCCTTCTATAATCTGTCAGATTGCTTGGCTTTTCACTGTTTGCAATTGAATCTAGTTGAACAGTAATTCAAAAATTTGGAAGTTTATCCATTAGCTGTGTCAAACTAATTAAAGTGCATAACGAAGCCACAAAGGAATAAATAATAATCTTGTTCATAAATGATGAATTCTATTACCTCAGCTTTCTTTTTCTATCTCAGACATTCAATTTAAGGCTGATTTTTGTTCAGACTTTCATTCAGAATTATATTCACTTCCAATTTTCATACTCAGTAGTTCATTGTATTCATAATTTCCAATGTGAAACCTTTTTAGATACACACAAACTGTCTACTGTGAATGGTCAGTGCCAATTTCAATCAGTATTTTCCTCTCTGTTCATACAGCCAGTAACTTTGTCAAAGAATCCATAGACAGTGCATCAGTCAGATGCAATCATCTCTTCTTGTTACAACAGTAATTGTTGTTAAATACTATTTTTTCAGGGATTCTTTTATAAGTTAATCAAAGTACCATCCACACATTGGCTATTTTCCATGACAGCCTTGAGACATATGGTCTCTATTCGATGTATGCCTCTGAAAAGAGAAGTCTGGATGGTAAAGGCAAGTCAGTGTTACAAATTTAATGGTGAAAAGAAAATTCTGGTGGTTTTTTTATACTTTTTCTAATATTCTTGAGTTTTCCTGGCCTCCTGGACCTATTTCACTCAATCATCAAACCCCAGATCCATTAGCAGAAGATGATTCATGTAAGCATCATTGGTGTCAGTTAAATATCACTGTTCTAGTGTTAAATGCCCTGAATATCATCCTAATATCTACTCACAAAACTTAGGCATCCCACGGCAGCAGATAAAGCATAAAGCATCGGCTGTCTCCAGGCCAATGCTGTAAAGATGCTTTCCACTTGTAAAAGGAGTGCATTTAGTAGACTCACAGATTTAGAGTGGAGATTATTAAGCCTAAATTGCAGAGGCCAGATGTAGGTGCCCATTTATTGAGCCCAACGATTTATTCTTGACTGAGTTCACCTAAGCCAGAATAACCCATCAAGCCAGCATATAAGCCAGCAAATAAGAACATACATGATTTCCACAGGGGCTTACTTCAGTTGCTATGCCTTTTGATATGGTTCTTTGAGTTTGACTGCAGATAGAAGGATGCTTCATTTAATGAAGAGGTAAGGAAGCAGGAACTCTTATGTCAGGTATTTCAGTCACAGGACTTCATTTAAGAGCCTGAAGTGATAATCTTGTAAAACGTATTGTTGGCTTTCTTAAAGTATTGTTTCATCTAAAGTTAATATCAGTAAGTATTTTTGTATCTTTTTCTTTTTTTTTTTTTTTTTGTTTTGTCATCTTTGTCATTAAAAGCAACGTAGATTTCTGAGTATTGGAGCACTACAGAATTTTTACTTTCCTCAGAAAGGCTTGGGAAAATGCACCATTGTGTTACTCAACTGATTCATGTGTACAGTCAACATTTTTTAATCTTTTTCTGAAAGAACATTGGGGTAAAGATAATAGATGATCCTGAAAGTAATGACTTGGCTTGTCAAGGGTTTTCTTATACTTTCAGAAATCTATTTCTAAATCAAAACTCTGTACACAGAAATTCCCAAAAGCATCCTATCAGTTCCAGAAGTAAATTATAACATACATCCATGCTAAAGCAAGGTTAGTACTATATCCCAGAAATATTAGAGAAAGAATAAAAAACTAAAGGTAAATAGACAAAAAAAAAAAAAGAATTAAAAAAAAAATGGAAAAAAGGAAAGCCATTAAGCCATTAACTTTGCAATGGAAACTTTGATCATTCCTGCGTGTATAGAAAGTAGAACACAAATCCTTGCTCCTTAGCAGGACAAAAAGCATGGGGTATCCTAGGACTTGTTGGCTTTTAAAAAGTTTACCAGGACAGTGTATTAGGCCAAAAATCTGGATGTGGTGTTCTCTTGTCCCCTGGTGCAAAGCCTAGACACTGTCCCTCCAGCTATTGGTACAAATATGTAAACACATATGTATTTCTTCTGGGAGCAGCTTGCTTAGGCCCAGAAACTATGCACTGTGCTCCTAAACCCTCCAGTGGGTGCTACACACTTTCTGACATCCAGCAAACTTGTGAATCTCCTCATCACCTGCCATTTTGGGACAGGGAGTAACACCGTGTGGTCACACAAACAAGTTACACCCAGGAAACTGTGTAATGCAGCCAGGAAATCATCCACCCTTTATTGGTCATCTCCATCAACTTCCTTGCAGAAGTAGTTTAGTCATGATCTTAACATCTGGCCCAGGTGGGGAGGCCAGCTATGTCTCCCTTCCTCACACTTATGGCACAAGAACAAGGTGTGAAATTATCAGAACTATGGAAACACAGTATTTTAGAAGGTTTATTTGTTTTGGGTTTTTTTACAGTTAAAAATCAAACCAGAACTCATAATAAAGAGACAACTTCAGAAGAGGTGAGAGCATTCCACTGAAGGGGGACTGCTTAACTTAGTTTGCTAGTACTGGGGAGACGCAAGTTTATGTCACCTACTGTTGCTGCTTCTATCTCTTGGCATTCAGCTTTTCCAGGAAATCAGATTTTAGTTGCTGCCAAACTGGAACCTTACACAGCAATAAGTCCACAATGCTATCCAGAACTTTGTAATAATAAAGCAAATCTTGAGCACCTCTTCATATTTACTGAGCAATGAAATATCACACCAGAATTAAAGGGTGCTTCTGAAAATAGTTTGAATGTGAATCAGAGGATATTTCAACAGATCCAATGGAGTAATTATAAGGTAGGAAGAGCAAACAGACTGCAATAGAGAACTGAGACATGCAGTCATAGACTAACTGTTTACCTCCCTGCTGATGGATGAATAGTGCAAATGGTCACCTAAGTGTGTTTTTTTTATTTAACTTTTTGCTGGTAGATTTATTCTTGATGTCAGGCTTAATAGACAAGACCAGACTGACTATTTGGTAGCAATACACTAGATATATTTAACATCAAAAAGCTTTGTGGAAGTCCTCAAAGACCATTTAAAATGGGTTTTTATAGGATGGTAAATATTATGTCATGCTTATAAATGGGTGGATGAGACATATGGAGTTTAAGTTAACCTGTCCCATAGTCAAATTAAGCAGGGGCAACAAGATCTTCCAATAGCAGTGTCAAAGCAGCTGGCTTTGCAAGGCTGGAATCAAGTGCTAGAAAAAAGCCCTCAGCTGAAGCTCCCCAAAATTTTGAGTGTTGGAGTCATTCAGTTGTCACTTCAGTGACCAGTGACAACTTGACATAGTCATGATGACCACGTCCCTTCTTTTAATTATGAATGGCCTCTTACTAGGCAGGAATTCTGAGACAGAGATAGTAGTTTCATGACTGCATCTTATGTTAGCAGAGAAATGCTTGAACCCAAACAATAAAACCAAATTATTTTATTTTTTTTTAATTTGAATGATGCAGTTTGCATGTTCATTCCTTCAGTGTATCTTTGACTTACGAACTACTAAGGTCTTGCAACTTCAAAAAGGCTTAACTGCAGGACTAAGCAAGTCTATCCGTCTGCATTCTGACATGTACCATGTACCACCTTTCTCTTATCTTTCAACAGGAGATGCTCAACAGTTCATGACACACTCCATGGAGAAATCCAGGAATAATCAACTCAACCAATTAGCATATACTCAATAGAAAAAATCAAGTCTACTAGTGGCTTAAAATGGCAGAGAAACATCAGAAACAGAAAGTAACCTGGGGCAGATTGGCTGATTGTGTACTAATGAAGTAGGCAGAACTAGCCTAATTAACAGCTCTTCCTTAAAAGACACTCCACAACAAAACTTTTCTTTTCTGCCTTTGTGTTTATCTCAAGGCTTGCTTTTTTTTTTCTGATATAAACTACAGAGCTTCAAAAAACAGCTCTAAGGATAAAAGTACTATACTTTTAATAAAGAAAATGGCAACATAAATCAATTTAGCTTCATAACCCATCTCTTATGTCAAAAGTTATTTTTAACTGTTTCTAATTTTTGTCAAATGAGTCAGATGAATTAAGCGCTATTTCATCAGAAGTTCATCTGAGCCTCTTTTGATGTTTTTTAGATTGTCACATAGACATGTTTTGACTTCTTGTCTGTGATGACTCCGAGCAACGCCACAACCAGCCCTACCTACAGCAGGAAGCTGGACCATCTGACCTCCACAAGTCCCTTCCAACTTAAATCATTCTCTGATGCTATTCCAATAGCCTGGCTACAAACCAGGACATTCTTTCCATTTTCAGGATTTAACCAATGCTGCTGAAAAAGTTGGTAAAAAGTAAGAAACTGAACAAGACTTACTTTGTGATGGCAAAATATATTATCATACAGTTATAATAAGAAGTATATAGAAAGAGATATGCTTCAGAAGGTTTTTTAACTGAACTCATGTATAGCTTCTTCTCCTGTCAAAATTTCTTTTGACCATGCGAACCACACTTTTCACTAAAGCAAAAAAAAAAAATTAACTGATTGATTCTGACATGTGATGGATTCTTGTTGAGGACTACAGCTGAATTACAGAAACAAGCACTGAAATTCCTCTTTTGAACATGAATGTAAGTCTGCCTATAGTGTTGAGATTGTGACATAATCAAAATTATGACATAAAGACAACTACTGTCAACAGCAGTGGTAAGAAAAGCCTGAAAATGCTGTCTCAACACAGCTGATATTAGTACTCCTGAAGTTTAATTATCCTAATGCTGTTTAATTTTCTACTGCTCGAAAAAGAAGTGCCAGTGTACTCTCTGCTACTTGTACCTAAATCCCTTTTGCATGTTCTAATTTCAATACAACCACTACAAACACTGCAGGCAAAGTAATCAAAGTTTTGTAGGCAAGGAAAGTAAGTAATGAAGCAAAACACTGTTGCCTTTAATAGATATTAACAGCTGTATCTATGCCTATTTACTTTTTCCTCATTTCATCCACTATGATGAAATCCTCTCTTTCATCCTCTGATGAAATCCTCCTGCTCATCCTCCAGAACGAACAGTTGCCTCTAGGTATCCTCTATACCATTTGTTCCAATACCAATGTTTCTGTCAGTTCCTTGTTCATTTGCCAACTGCACAATTGTTTATGAGATTCTGAGGACCAGTTCTCATTACTCAGGAACCAAAAAATATGTCTTGAAAGTTCATGGCAATACTAGTTTAAAATGTTCACAGAGGAAGCCCACAAGTCTATTTAGCAGACTGCACAGCTCTGTAACACTTTTCATTCCCTGGGATGTATAAGTCAGAGAGCATTCTTAGGCTTTTTGCAAAACAGCAAAAGTTATCAAATTTCTCAGTCATATTAAAACACAGGTGGAAATATATTTAAAAGAAAACACAGAAATTGAGAGCCGGACTGATATAAATGGCATGTAATACACCACCTTCAGAAAGTAGCACATATGACCATTAGGCGTTTGGAAAATAGCAGAAAGATTAACTGAAATCTGAATACATCACTAGGACAGCATCTTGCAAAGGAAAAGATATTATATTTCAAGACACATTTACAGACTAAGTAACTCCTGACAGAACCAATTTTTTTACATTACCTCTGGAACTGTCTGAAAGCCAGGTATCTCAAAGTGTACCCTTGGCCAACAGAAAAACTGCATGCAACAACAGCAGAACAGGTGATCCTTAAAGCATTACAGATGCTTTATATTCCATTTACAATATAAGGAATCTTTGGTTTTAAGGGTTACATCTTAAAACGACAGAAAATTCAGTCTGATTTTTGCATTGATTTGTCTCTATGGAAACCAGAAGCATGACTCTTAATGTTTAGATGGTGATGGCTCAATAAGTCACTACACTGCATTTCAACTGCATCTGTTTTAGTTTTCAAACTTAGAAGTTTTAAAAGCCATGATGTAAGGAATGCTTTTTAACTGCTTATTTTACACATTCTAGTATTTTGGGTGGGGAAGGAAATAATATTTTCATTAAAATTGCATTTCTAAAGCATCTATTATCACAAAGACTCCAAAAGTGCTTTTATCATGAAAACATTACTTTGGAAGAAGCTATTGCTGAGGGGAAAGCAATGAAGACATTGAACTGTGTTCATTTCCCTGCTTATTTCATTTTCATGCGAAAACATAGTTTTGAATGCCAATACGTTTCGGCACAGCAGTCAAACAAATCCTCTATTTTGGCTCTCTCCCACATTTTTTCCAGAAATATATCTTGCCTATCCAAGTGTCTAAAATAGGATTTTCCCACCTAGGTGTTTGCCTGGAAAGGTGTTAGTATTTTCCTACTGATTTTTGGCATCTGCCAATTTAGTCTTTCCTTTTTATATCACGTGCACAATGTCTTCAGGTGCTTGTCTCCTTCATTTGCAGGCTGAATGAAACCACCGGGTTAGGAATTTTGTGAATGCTACCATCACAAAATTAATTCACTGCTTAAAAACTGTGTCTGCTATAACAGACCTACATTTTCCTGCTCTGAGGAACACTTTGTACTGCATGTAGTCTCATACATTCCAGCTGCCGCTTGTATACAAAGTCTTTACATTTGTTTCCAACCTTCGAGCCTTTCCTTCTTCTCACTTTCACCACATTAAATTTCCTATGTGCATTTTCATTCTTTTTCAGCCAAGCAATAAGCCACGGCAGAATGGAACTCTTGGCTTCTGATCCTTGCCAGAAGGTGTTAGGAGGTATGCAGCTAGCCTAATGCTCAGTCTGATCCATTTTTGAAAAAGGATTTAAAAACCTAAACTGACATTCAAAATAGAAACAAAAGCTTGAGGTTTTGACATTGCTATGATGAAAAAAAAAAAAAAAAAAAAAGCATGCAAGGAATTATTATTAAGGAAAGCAAGGAATTATTATTAAAGTGTCAAGTGGATGACCTAACGAAATGTTAGTTTTTAGGTAGCAAAGAGACTGTATATAGCGACATTAAAGGAAGGCCAGAATTAGCAAAACTATCCATCAGTAGTTCTGTATGACGCGCTAAAAGACACTTAAAGCCACTTATGTGACTCACATGAAGAGAAAAGGCAGAGCAAAAGGGGAAGAATAGTGTACGGTGAAAATGTCTGTTATGCCAGGACACCACAGGATTCTTTAAAACTGGCGTCCGTCACTACACTTGTGATGTGAAAATTCTGTCACATAGTAGAAAGGGAGAAACATCACCCCCTAAAAGTACTGTCTTTTCTTTTGAGGTTAACCTAACAAAATCTTTAAGCACTAGAAAGTTATTTGATTTTATAGAATACACAGTCCAGAAACACAGGTATTTCCCTTACAGCAGTTTCTGAAATCAATGCTTCCCAGCTGCAACAAACAATTGACTGGCACAATATCAGCAAGACCAAAACATAGCTCCAGGACGGGCTCTTCTGAAGGGAAATGAGGAACAGTGGGCTAAAGGAAAAGTTAAGCAGCAATGTTTTCATATTTTTTGGATGCAGGAGAAAAGGAGAAGACTGGGGAAGCTTTCTGGGAAGGGGTGGAACTCCCCATTTCCTTCCTACAAATGTCACAAGAAGTGTGATGAATAACACATGCCAAGGCAATGCAGGAAAGACCAGAGAGAAAGAAGAAGAAACATTCATACAGACCTGTTCTGTATGCTGTGTATATAAGCATCACCTTGTTCATAGTTGGGTGTTTTTAACATGAAGAAGGGAATATCAGGGGCAATTCACCGATACCCGTGATATGAAAGAAATCAGGTTGATAGAAGCATGTCAACCCCACAATAGCAACATCTTTTGACTTGTCATCAATCTAGGTAATGTTTTCAGCTATCACCACAGGGTTCAATTCATTGCTGCACAAGAATGATTATTAACTTCCTGGAGAGTGTAATATTGCATTGAGACAATATAGTCAATGCATATCCTCATAGCAGCACTTAAAAAACTGTCCTATTTCTATAATTTTATTAGCAATGTACTACTACTTGATACCCTTTTTTTCCACTATCTGACAAAACATTTTTGCATATTTACTTCCAGTGAAAGAAAGGCAGAGTGGATGCTGTTCCTGTTTAAGTAGGAATTCTGTTATTTGTTGTTTAATGTGGCCAACAAGGATAAGGAGTTTCCAGAATATAATTTTTGTCATGGTCTATATTATCCTATAACAATATATATCCTATATCCCATATATACCATTCATTTTCCCTTGCAGTTTTGTACATTTTGCCAGTTAACCATACAGTCAGTGGTTGACTAAGAATCCATTTATTTAAACAAAGCAAATAAAAATAAGTGTTTCTATTTAATGCTTCCACCGCTAACTTTCTATCAAATTGCAAAGATTGGATAAAAAATGTTTACCATGACTGAGCTTGTTACAGAAGTTAACCAACCACTTATCTTTAAAAAGCATTAATTTATGCCTTTCTGTTGAAACTTCAAATAAGCAAGCTTGTTCCCAGGATTGTTCCTGCTTAAGAGACTTGGTAGTGGTCACTTGGAAATATGGTCATTTAGAAACTTGAAAAAGATGCCCATATTTTAGAAAGTATTATAAATACTGCAAAATATGTAAGTTCTTAGTCTTAAACAGATTAAAATTAATGGTTATGCATCCCTTTCAATAAATTATTATATTTAGAAACAACAGCATGACAAAAACTATGATTATACTACCACAGGTCCTCCTCACTAAGGCAGAACACCAGGCCGAGAATTGGTTTCATAGCAGCATCAAAGAAAATCAGCCTCAAAGAGACCTCTGGAATAAATCATCTGGTCCACTTCTCTGCCCGGAGGCACAAACAAGTGTCTGTTGATCCTTCCCCACATATATGTATATATATTCAACCAGTCCTTGAACCTCCCAATGACAGATTCCACAGTCTCCCTATGACAAGCTTTTATACGATCATTACAACCAGTTTCCCTCTTGGGAATAAAAAAAGCAATGCACAGATAATTTGGAGTAACTAAAATAAACCCTAGAATTTCAGTATGCAGTGCCACCTACTCCAGGAAGAAGAAAGGGGTGAAGCAGGGAGAAATGATGATACAGCAGTGTACACCTGATTTATGCCTATTTTAAAGATTCCATGGCTTAGGTTCATATCCTACCAGGCGCCTCTACAACTGAATAACACCTGCATGAATAAAGTATGAGTTCAGAAACAGTATTTAATTTCATACAACTGCGGTTAACTTCTACAAGGTCAGTGAATACCTAAGGCAGTTCGACTCCTCTTGAAGGCATACCTCCACCACAAAAACTATAGTCCTGGCACACAAGTCTCATTGGTTTGAGAATGAGCCACCAAGAAGTGTAAAAAGAGCCAAGGTGGGTCTAAATTCCACCCAGCTCCTCATGGAAATGGTTCTTTTATGAGCCAGAGGAATGGATTAGGAAACTGATGAACAGCAGTCCCAAGGAACTGGGCCAGATAGAGACTACCCAAAAAGCAGAAAAGGCTATAAGAACGGGACTGGAATTAGGAGAAACTATTTGTCAGTTAGAGATAACCAAACGATCAGAGTGGTGCTGGCAACTATTGCTCATACAGAAAAAGGTGGAGGAAAAGGCAAGACAACACCTGAACCCTAGGAAAACAGAGGACTAGATGCCCATATGAAGAGAAACTATGTGTTTATTCTGAAAGAGCTTGATAAATTATGTCCCAGGCAGAGTGACATTATTTTAACAACCTCTAACTGTGGGTTCCTTTGAGAGGCACCCATGAACTAAAATGAAGTCTATGGTCACTGTATTATTTAGATATAGCCTCCACAATATTATCCTGCAAGAATTTAATTTAAAAAATTCCTATGTGATATGTCTATGAAACCACCTATGGAGAATTCATGCTATATTTTCTGGATATTATCAGTAAATAAATCCTTTATAACCTGCTTGTAATTGCAGTAGACACACATTAAAGCAATTAACAGTTGCATTTTAAATGGGATTTTCTTATTTATAAAACAAAATCCCACAGAACTCATATACAAAGGCATTAAGATGGTGAAGGGAAAAGGGATTGACAATTACCCTGCTCATCCAATTACAAAATCTGAATCTTATTGTGACTTTCCAAATCAGCAGACCATTTAATAAAACTTGGGACAGTTCTGTCAGTGTAACCGATTCCTTAATTAAAACAGCAGAGTATAACTCTCTGAAATATTGGTTTTCATTTATAAGAATATTTCCACACAAAAGTCTCATTTCTGCGAAGTCCAACTCTGCCCGTCTGGATAAAAGTTATTTTGGTAAATGTCCTGTCAAACTACTGCTGACTAACATGTAACTCTTTAAAGTAGTACAATACACAGAAGAAAAACAAAACAGAAAATCATGTAAATTGTTGTCAAGCTTAAGAGCTGCAAGCTACATTTTAGAGATTTCATTATCATTATTACTGTTTTACAATTATCATTTTCAGGTAAATGACTGGGTATGCATGATGCTGTTGTATTTTGTCTGCTGTTGAGTAGAGATTCCAGTTAAACAAGGGAAGGAAATGTTGTGAGACCAGTTCTCTGTTGGCATAACTGCATTGATTTCACGAGACTTATGTCAGCAGAAAACATAAGCTTCTGTTTATATTTAAACGAAAAAAAATCAAACAAAAAAAAAAAACCCCACACCATTTGCTTTTACTAAAACATCTTTTTAAACTGAAGAGTACAGATGAGTGACAGGATCCACTCCTAAACCTAACAAAGTACATACCCTCTCCAGTAGCATCCTGTCGTTCTTATACTGAGGAGCCCAGAACTGGACACAGTGCTCCAGATGAGGCCTCACCAGGGTCGAGTAGAGGAGGAGGACCATCTCCCTCGACCTGCTGGCCACACTCCTCCCGATGCACTCCAGGATGTTATTTGCCTTCCTGGCCGCAAAGGCACACTGACGGCTTATAGTCAATTTATCATCCACCAAGTCCCCCAGGTCCTACTCTCTAGTAGGTCAGCTCCAACCTGTACTGGTGCTTGGGGTTCTTCCTCCCCAGGTGCAGGACCCTACACTTGCCTTTGTTGAACCTCATTAGTTTTCTCTCCACCCAATTCTCCAGCCTACCAAGGTCCCATTGGATGGCAGCACAGCCTTCAGATGGTGCCATAAAGACCTAGGAAGGAAAAGAAAGGAATATGTTTGGGAAGTAGAGGAAAAATTCACTGTATCTGGGGTTGGTGAAAGAACAGGTTAGGCAGACTGGCTCATTCTGGAAAGTTCTCAGATGGATTTTTAGTAACAGAAGCAAGAAAGACATTGCTCCAAGAGCACTCCAGGACACACCAGCCTCAGTTAACCTGAAGTGGATGAAGCTGCCAGGATTGAGATGCTAAATGAGAGCTGAGACAGCTAAAACTGATTTATATTTTTTTTTTCTTCACATAAAGGATAATTGTAAAAGTAAAACTTGGGCATTTTGCCTCATTAAAAGTATTTCCACAAACACAGACTGTAGGTAAACCCACATAAACGGAGACTAGTTGAATTCAACTGCAATTGCTCCCACATTCTCAATTCCCATCTAGAGAAACTGCACTTTCTTGAGGTGATAAGCAATATTCTCTCAGTGATAGCCAGCACGTGGATCTCTTCCTAAGCACAGTCTGGGAGTTGTGCTTCATTACATCTGCTGTGTTTGTGATGAGGATTATCATATATTAGTAGCTTGAAACAGAAGTGAGAATGAATTTAAATTCTTTCAAAGGATGGTCATTAGAAGTAGCAGTCCTACAACAGTACTCCAATGAAGTACTTCAAGACCATTTTCTGATTTTAAATATGTTTCTTACTGGTTATCTGCTTCTCACAGAATTTACCTGACTACAAAGGCAGTAGACAAAAAGCTAAGTAAATTTGTAATACTGACTTCTATGAATCTGCAACAGAAGGTCTCAGCTTTATCGATGTAATTCTGACTATAGTTGTATAATTCATTCATTGCCACTTGTTCTCTAGTTTAAAAACTGATTGAGAAAGAATCAAGTCAGTGCAGACTGTTAGCATAAAAGAGCCCACATAAGCAGATTTTTTACATGTAAAGCATATAGCGATTAAAAGACACAATTGTGAAAAAGTGCTCAGGAGAACCACACTGCAACATGTTCTCACACGTTTTTTTGTCATGGCATCACCAGGTTTCAGCACGATTTGGACCTTCTGCAAGTTATGCTTGTGAAATGAAATTGGTTGTCATCCATTTCAGTTCTTCCCTGTTCCTGATGTGAGAGGTCAGAATTTTCCCAGTAATCCTTCAAAGCATGATTTTACAAAACACCATTTTGAGGACTGTTCTCTGGAACACAGTCTACCAGGCATGTCACTGCACCTGCTGTTGTCAACATTTCTATATAATCTTTTTTCATGGTAAGCTTCAAAGGATATAAACTTAAAACCTTCTTTCTCTTTAAAAGCCTATAGTCTGGAATATCTTTGAAAATGGTTACTCTTAGCTTGGTTAATCAAAGTTATTTCACAATATTCTGAATGAGCAAACTGACCAATTCTCTGTGGAATTGATCTACAAATCCACATCCTTCTTTATAGGTGGAACACTTTTAAGCTGTAAACACACTGGGTGTTTTCATAAATCAAAGTTGCTCTCACTTGGATAATGATACATGGGAATCAACAACTCAGTAGTATGTAATACACAGATGGTTCTTTGGAAAATGAACACATTATTATTTGCATGAAATAGCATTTTTAGTATATAAACATGGAAAAAAAAATTTTTGACACATCCCTAACTGATAATTTTTGTACTACTATATTTTATTCTTGCACCTGAAGGGGATTCAGTGGTTTTGACGATCCCTGGGCAAGACTCAGATAACTGGGCTCTGTTCTGAGTCTCACCATCAGTCTAAGATAATCAGGGGGCATATTTTCGATTTCTGACCCTCAGCTCCCCCCCTCTTTAGTATCAGAAGAAAACTATATACCTTCTAGTAACTTGTTGCAAGAACTGCAAAGAAAGGTGTATATCAGAGCTGGATGCTGTGATCATTACAGTCCAGTGCCATATACCAGACACATTCACATCATCTGAAGTGGGGCTTGCATTCTTTTCTGGAGGGGAGGAATCTATCCTGCTTGTATAAGCATGGCACTACCAGCTGATTCTACCATCAGCTTGTGGTGCCTACAAATCTAGTACACCCTGCTCAGAGGAAAAGGGAGATGACAGTTGACTGTCTCAAAGATTCCCTAAAGTAAACAAGATAATCATCAAGCAGCTATATGAGAAAGAAAGAGAAAGTGCTTAAATTTCAGTTCCTGAACTACACCTTTGGAAAATTGGTTGTTCACAACAGAAATATATTTTAGACATACAGATTTGTTACTAGTTTAAAAGTCACAGTAATTGCTCACAGTACGAGTCAAAAACTGTGTAGGTGTACAACTGAAAAGGCAAATAAAATCTTTCAACTAATTTTTTCTTTTATAGCACATATTGACTATGACATACAGACATAGAAATGAACTGAGTTATGTAAGTTTACCTCTTGTTCACAGACAAATGCCATTCATTTTTCACCTCAAAAAGAAATGCCTGTATCTTCATCTGCTGAAAAAACATTCAGAGCATACACCAGCTCTACTTGTACCCAAGAATTTCTGAAGGGGAAAGGACAGACAAGAAATAATTCTGGGCGTTTCAGGGAATGAAGAAGAAGAGGGTTTTCTTCTTTCTGGCTTCTGGGCTTCTGAGACTCAATCAGCTTGCACCATTTGGTTTAGCAAATACCCAGTTAGTTTCTGCAAATATTCAGTTACATTCTGCAAAACATAGTTTAAAACACTTGGAGTAAGGAAATAAGACATAAAGAAATCTGTGTTACATGACAATAAACTGCTTCACCATATATACTCCCCACATTTCAGACAAATGAATGGATTAAGGTAAATTATTAAAATTTGTATCTTGCTTTAAATACACTACCAAGCTTGTAAACAAAGCCTGACATTTCAAATGTCAGGAAGCAAGTCCTTCAATTGACATTGAAGCATAAGTCCACTGGAGAAAACCGTAATGAATGTAAGATTAAAAGATGTATCATGGTGCAAATGCACATTATTAGTGGTAGACAGTCAGATTTAGCATTTCTTAACTGTCAACCATGCAACTTCAAGATTTAAATAACTTTAATACATGCTTTTAACTAAATAGGTAATTACATGCAAAACAGGAAAAATACTTAAAACCAGCTATTTTTCGCATTCAATAGCCTCTACCTGAGGATCGTGAAAGTTAGCATCCCCAGTATTTAAAACTACTGATAATCACCTGGAACTGCTGGAATTGGAGCTGCTGGAAGCAGAGGACTGGAAAAAGCATGACTGAGGAAGGTGGACTGTGTCAGTCTGTTTGGGGCATGGGAGGATTCTCCCAAAACCCACTCACATCTCTCTTTGTCCCCTGCATAGCTCCCAGAAACACAATACTGTGACCAGATGCTCCAGATACAACTGCTGCTGCCCAAGCAACAGCGTTTGGCTGTAACATTTTCCAAATCACAAACCCCTATCTGCACACAAAGACTCACTCTATCACTAGGAAAGGAAGCTTTCAAATAGCCTTTTAAAATATTGCATAAAAGAAGAACAGCTTTCCATTACGTACTCAGACGTAGAACAGAAGAGTGGAGGAAAACATACCTTGCTGGGTCTGGATATGTCTTTTTAATCTAGAATTATTGCTATGTGCAGGGCTTGCAAGTGGGTTGGTCTGAAATAATCCTCTCTTTCTGGGGAAAAGTGAAAAAATAAAGAAAGCAAAGGAAAAAAAAAAATCACCGCCAAGCCCCCAGATTCCAGCTCCTTCACCTTTGCCTTGTTCTACATGGTCTTCCCAGATCCAAAGGAAATTTGACTCCAACAATACAACTGCGGTACATCGCAAAATAACATGTCCTCCCTGCACCACCATATACTTCAGTTAAAACACTAATAAGTTCCAGTACCACATACATACTTTGGGGTCTTTGTTTGCATGGAAGCCAAGCATCAGTCCTTTTTAGGCAAATATCACCTTTTTACCTGGGACAGCAACAGCAATATATTCTTTCCTCCTAAAAAACCTCATGGAAAATTTTTAAATCAATGCCATATTCCTTGTCAGGACAAACTACCCGGGAACACCTGCACTGAAAGGTCTACAGTCCAGCGGCAGAAGTGATAGAAGTTTGAAACCCTTTACAGGACCACTTACCAACAACAGAACTTCAAATAAGCTCAGAAAATCTTACTAAGCCAGCCGGTTTGTCTGACAAAGGCTGTCATGAGAACACTTACTGAAACCCATCCACTGATGAAGCAGGTGAGACCATTAATACACTGTTCTGTAACATTAAGTATACCATCTATTTTCTGTTGTCCATATTTTTTCCATATTAATGACAATGAAACTCAAATGTTCATAAAAGGACTCAGTCTGTGAAGCCATTTTGTCATAAAGGTCATGCTTTCAAATAAATGAATAAAGACTTCAATTCGCTATCAGCCTGTGAGTAACATAAAAATTCAAACCCACTTTAGAACACTTATTTAGATTGCCAAAACTTGTGCAAAGGTTTGCTTTTCTCTGCAAAAGATAAGCTTGTCAACCCAACATAAAGAAGGACAAAAGGTGAAGGAGATGCTGCTCTCTGCCCTGCTTTGTTGCTGTTGATTGCCTGAGGAGCTGCATTCCAGCTCTGCTAGGTGCTGCAAATGGCCTCTCCTTCCACATGCTCAGGAACTCACTTTTAGTTTTTAAGCTAGCATATATTTTCCATGAGTAGTATCTGCAAATAAAGGTGATCAAAATGAGGACTAGGCATTAAGCTACAAATCGTTTAATAAGATACTTTTAAAATGCTTCCCTTCCCTTCCAATAATCTCCCTCCAGTGCCTTTTCCTGAGCTTTCTCATCATGCCTCACTTGCAACTGCTATGAATAAACACTGCATTTGGAACTACAGCAATTGTAGATGTATATAGGCTACTTGAGTTTGCCTAGATCAGGCACCAACAGCATAAAGCTGAGAATAATACAGGCTTTAGCTTGTGCTTTGTAAGTTTGCCGGGACCTCGTGCACTTAGCAAGGCAATAAGCACGCAATGAGGGCTATGTTACCACAATTTCTCTTCTACTAGGCTCTGAGGCACCTGTTTTGAGCTAAGAATATATGCTATTATCACAGCTACACACCCTTGCTTCACAAGGAAATGTAACTTAAGCCAAGTTCTGAAATCTAGCAAACCAGGCCAGAGAAGAAACACAACCTCCAATTTCATGAGTAGCCTCCTGCCCCATTTTTAACTTGGTCTTTTTAGGAGGAGGTGTCCAATGACCACATGTGCCACAGCTGAATCTTCACAAACGTGACCTCTTTCAGAGAAGAGACTTACACCTGTTCTCAAAATCCAAGGCTTTGAATTTCACTTTGAATCGAATGGCAGTCAAATGTCAGTCAATGCAGGTCACAGACTGGCTTTTCTTCACAATTTTAGCAACAAATGCTGCTCAATGAAAAATCAGCGTGTCAGACCTCCCTTCAGTAGGAATAAAAAGGTAGAGTTGTTAGAGCATTTCCAACTCAACTAAGCCAGCTCACTACTCAGCTTTTGCGCAGAGCAGTCCTCAGCTCAAAATGTTCTCCAAATTGCATTCTCCATTTTCTCTCTCCAACTGATATATAGGGCCATATATCCAATCAAATCACATGGATGCATAACTATGTATTACATCAACACTTTAATTTGAATTTATCTTGTATCTCTGCATCCACTCCTTGTCAATTTAATTTTTCACTTCTGTTCTCTGCATAGTTTAAAGCCTTACAGGGTGGAAAATAATGGCACTGATATCTTTCCGTCCTTCATATAGCTATGATAACACTTCCGGCTGTGAAAAACTACAACTAATACTGCCATTACATTGCTGAACTAGTCTTAAAATAGGCACAGCACTTACAGCATCTACAGCTTTGGAATAGAAATGGAAAATTCTGTCACTGGCCTGAACAGCTGCAACAGAAGTTCCCCAGCAACTGCTTATGTCAGTGGTAAATCATGCAGTACCACTATAGTGTGGCAATTATAGTAGGTGCAAAAGGTATTTCAGTCTGGAATAAAAATTGTTTATAAAATCTTAATAACTATGGAAAAACAATAGCAATTAATATAGTTCTGAGCAAAAAGGAACCTTCTTCCTATGTTGCTCTCTGTGCTGCCACCAAATCGTTTCTGTCCCTTGATCTCACCAACTATGAGCAGCGCAATCATATTGCCTCATGTCCCAGCTGGCAATTTCCATGGTCCATTCTCTAGGAATGGACCTAGTGTTCCCATTCCATTTTGCCATGGAAGTCTGTACTTAGTTTACTTTTTCTATCATCATTAGTCACAGGTACAGTAAAGAAGATTAGCTTAAAAAAAAGAAATAAAATTCACTAACATTGATTTTCCTCTCTACAGCAAAACCACAGAAAAAGAGGTATCAAGCAGAGATGTGATAGGAATTAGTGCTGCATTCCACTTTCCTTTACACAAAACACAGGGTCCACTTATGCTAAGAAAGCTTGAGGCAATATGAAACTGTCTGAGATTAGAACTACTATTTGCAAATAAACAGCAACAAATACATTGTCTGACCTGAATAAAGAATAAATCCTTTGGGGGTTTGAATCAGTGTTTGATTCAGTCTTCCTCCTCTTAGTTCATTTTTGTGAAGACCAGCAGCAAATAACAAAATAAAGATGTCACCAACACTGCAAAGAGAATGACAGGATTGGGAGTCTTCTTTCCTCTGCACCCTGTGATATGGCAGGCAGATATAAAAGCCATTGAGGAAGACAGAAAACTCAATTACTTGACCTACAGAAATTCATTTCTCTCTTCTTTGTTTCTGACTCCATGAGATATCACCTATTTTATCAATCTCAGTGGGATACAAGGCAAAAAAAAATGTTGAGAATTCCCTCTAAAGCACCTGGAAACATCATGGAAGGGAAATACAGCAAAGAAGTCTCAAGGGAGAGTAAAAGGACAGAGGCATTTGCATCTGCTCTTTCTCATTACTCAAGGCAGAATCTCTTTCTCATTGCTTACAGAAGGTGATAAGAAAAAGCAAATCATCTCTATCTTCAGCCCTTCCCTCGCCAGAATATGGGTGTCCAACAACTGGTCCAGGAGGTGGATCTGACCCAGGAAGTGCGTTGAAGATAATGAGCTGCATATTCAGCACCCATATATTTTGTTTAGCATGGGACAGGAGAGGGAGGTAGAGGTATGTCTGAACTCACTGGCAGGGAAACACAGTTATCTTTAGCACTCGTGACTCAAACAGTTCTGCTTGTCCAACTCTGAATACGAACATCACTGGTGATTAGACATCAATCACTTGAAAAAGTCATCACTCTGGCAGCTTGAAAAGTAGCTTGTTTGAAACAGCATTAATCTCAAATACCATGGCTCTCTGGAGGAATATTCAATTAGCATCTAGAAGTTCTGCACGTGGTACCAGTCAGCAGCTATTGTTGTACTCAGCAGGAGAGATCCACAACGAAATAGAACAGCAAGTGACAAAATAAATATAGGAAAACCAAAAACAAAGCAGGAAACAGGAATAGAACTGAAGGAAGACATTTTGGCTATTCACCTAGAGGAAACACAATTTCACCACAGAGTCAAAGAATGTGCTCAAAAATGCAAAGAAAGGGAACTATGTCATACATGGGAAATCAGCTTGATGGTGTAATACTAAGAAACATCAGAGATGCAGTTCACTGAGTGGTTGGGGATGGGGGTGTTAGTCATACAACATAAGGACAAGTCTCCTGCCAGTTATACTAGATCTGACCATCTTTTCCATGTTCCTCTCCACCCACATACATACAACTTAAGTGACTAAAACCGTGGGGGGTAAATGAAGAGGGCAAGCAGAGCCAAAAGGAGGCATTTCCCTATCTGGATCCAGAGGCCACGCCCCAGTCCCAAAGAAGTTACCCAGGGCCAGTTTCCTGCAGGGAGAATGCTGGGCAGCCCTGGACTCCAAGAAACCCGGCGGGACTTTCAGCACCACTGCAGAGAAAACAAACCAACCAAGCAAACCCCATAGACTCCTCACAGCTGTTTTCCTCCCCATGCCTTTGTACTGAATTTTTTTACTACGCTTTTTCCAGAAGAGTGAATTTAAACTATTTGACATCTCAGAGGTAACGCGGCTTCAACACCCCAGCTACAAAAGGCGTCAGCTACAACAAATGGTTTTTTAAAAATGCTTAATCGCTTGACATTCACATCTTTGACCTGCTGCATGAAGGGCTACACATAAAGCTGAATATTGTTACAAATCTCTTGGGTTTGTTTATCCTGTCAGCACCCCCTTTCACAAAAACACTGGCAAAACTTGCAGCCACTGCTCATGACATTAACATGAAAATGATGCTGGAGTTTGTAGCAGAATATTATAATTGAAGGAACTTTCAGTTTCACTTTATACAATTACCCCAGCAACAACAGCAAGCATATTGAAAACACACCACCAATCAGCAAATTCACAGTTGGGACAGCAATGCACTGAAATGATCAGCAGACCACCGATATTTCTTACGTACCTGGATTAACACTGGTAACTGCAGAGTCTATAAATCAGTTTCTCCACAGAATTCTAAAGTTATAGATAATAAATACAAACATTTTTGTTATAATCCCATCCTTGATCTTTTCATGTTATTATTGGACTTCTTATTCCTAGCTACATCGTTGCTAAAATAAGTTGCTCTTTTTTCCTACAAAATTTGCCAAACCCACTGCTGGAATGCATTTGTATTGTCCTCTTAGTAGGAGAATTCCTGTAACATTCCCATTGACCTAATTGCAATTTTTGGCCTGAAAAGATGACACGTTTGCGTGAATCTGGTAAAGCTGTTGAAGCAAATACTAGAAATGAAGTACCCTTCTGGCCCCTTACAGCAAGCTCCAGGCTGAATCCCCTTAGGAATGTGATGGCATTTCTTCTCCCTGCTTTTTTCTAAAATCCTACTCTAAGCTGCTTAAAAAAAAAAAAAAAAAAAAAAAATGTCCAAAATCTGACCAAAATAGCCCAGAAACTTAAGTAAAGACAGCTGGAAAGATGAAAGAGTGATAATGCTTAGATGCAAACCAAGCAACATGTTCCAACAACTGGCAGGAGCTAAATTCTGTCCCAAAAATGTATGTTATTTCATCTGTCATTAAACAATACTGTGTCAGTGGGGAAATCTCTGAAACCACAATACAATTACATTGTTTTAAGTCTCTATTTGGAAGCATTATCGTTACTTCAAGAAAACCAGAGTTTTCATATTTATACACCCTCAGTGTGGTACCTGCTACAGCAAACCTTCTTCCTCATAGCAGCAGAAGAAAATAAATAATTACAGAACAGAATTGATTGTTCAGAGATAGTTGAAAGCGTTGGTAAATACCATGTGCCATCATCAGGCAAGCAATTCAAATGCAGTGATATTATATGAAAATCACGTGCCATATTGTGTCCTGTATTAGATTCCAAACACAGTTCGCAGAGATTCCCAACCCAAAGCAACTCCTTCTTTTGACCCTGTTGCAGATAAAGTTCGCGCTGGGCAAAGTCCCATATAGCAAAGACAGTGCCATTACTTGTATCCTATAATCTCGTGAAATCCTTGGATGTGCCCACAATCCCATTTAGAGTCATGGTGCAGGGACAGAAACATAACCGTGTTTCTTCTGTATCAGTGTGCTGTGTTCCCAACATATTTCTGGCTGTAATATATGCTTTTAATTTTCTGAGCTTCTGTCACGGCTTCCTTACCTGCACAGATCTTCCCATCATAGGTCTCGCACATCCAGTCGTGGCACTCACACAGTGGACCATAGTATTTGCCAGACTCAGTCACTTGGCAGATGCAGACTCCACACTCACATCTGCCCCTGTCACTGCACAGCTTTCCCCCTGGAACACGGCACCTGAGCTCCGACTCAGCCCGGGAGAGCCGGCATGAAGGACGACCCAAACCACTCCTGCAGAGGACAGCAAACAGAACAAGCTGTGGTCAAAGCCAGTGGCTGCAGTTCAGAGCTGATCTGATGAGAGCTTGGCTCACAGGAAACCACACTCCTGCCATGGCTTCAGAATATTGTTTTAAATGCTACCGGTTTAGTTGTGCTTGTAAACTACTACTTGCCTCAACTCACCCAATTTTCTTCTCTTTCATCAGAAATCTCATTGCTACCTGTGTTAATGCTTATATAGTATTTTACTGACCACGTTAACTGAATTAGGTTCATCATCTTTTTCATTATGTGTATCTGGTATATACGCATATACCTCTATAGTTTAATTGTCTGTCATGAAATATTTTAATCTGAATTATTCCAAGAGGCTTGGAAAAGATGCATACATCCAAACATCTAGGTAGCATAACAGGAATATATGATACTAAAAAAAAAAACAACTATGGTTGATTCTAATAAAATACATTGTCAAAGTAATCTTTCTGGTTGTCAGATACATAAGATCCATGCTTTCATCAGAAAAAGAAACCAAAGTAATCACTGCTTTCCATGCAATAGTGTAGTTTGTTGCTGTGGTTTTAGTAAAGTCAACAGAATTTGGATGCTAGATCTAAAGATTTGCAGCTCTGCCATGCAACTGTACCACGTACTGGAGCACAGAGAGACCATACACAGGGAAAATCACACATTGCTGGACTGTAGGAAAACAGAACAAAGGGCTGGCCAAGCCAAAAATAGGTGCTCACAACACAAGGGAATAGGGAGGATTCAGGTGACTAGTACCTGTACTTCTCAAACACTAGATTTTGCAGGCTCTGGAGCAAAGGAGGTGCTGGCTCTAAGAGCCATGTGGGTGCTGGCCCTGGTAGAGGGGAAGAGCAAAGGGCAGTGTACCTGCTGAGCATGAGCACGCAGGGTTTTGTGGTTAGGTGCCTGCTCTGCTCGGGCAGCAGAATTTAGAAGTTTGTGTGTAGAGAGTCATCACTGTCCAGATCTTCCCCCTTCACTGCTTTAAAAATCTACACCTTGGGCATGAAATACAGCATTGCAAATGACCCCCAGAGCTTTCACAACACCTATTTAGGTTCCCAGTGACCCAGAGCACTTCCCTCAGTGTCACTTTTAAGCAGGCAGAGGAAGATCTCACAAACAGCTCCAGTGCTTCCTCCACAACCTCAGCCTCCACACTCCTGACACCTCTTACATCAGTCGCAACCGCCCCCCGGGACCTTCAGAGCCAGACTTACCGCAGGGACAGGGGGCCGGCCGGCGGTGCGAGGTTACCGGCCGGCAGCGAGGTGACCAGCAGCAGCACCACCAGCCCCAGCAGCCCCAGTGCGTACATGGCGCAAGCTGCGCTACTCCTGCGGCGGGACAGCCGGACAGCCGGCCGGACAGACCCGCCGAGCGTGCACAGCGCTGCAAACTGGACAAGCCCGGCTCCAGGGCTGCTCCCCCCGTGCGGCAGTGGCTCTGATTAGTTGCCTGGGAGCGGGATTTGGGCAGCACTCTGGGAGGGAGGCCGGTGCCAAACCCCGAAGTTTACAGTCTAGGCAGGGAAGTAATTAGAAACAGTTGTGCAGCCAGATGGTTTATTTTGATGTTTTAAAAGTGACCCGTTCACAGATGTGAATGAACTGTCTAGTTCTCAAAGTGCAGGCACCGTAAATATTTGAGGTATGTGTTACCCCCCTGTCCTCTGATGGATAGCGGCTTGGGATAATCTGTGCGTGGGAAATGTGCACCGCTGAGGAGACAGGACCAGTGCTCCCAGCTGCAGCATCCCTGCCGGGCTGACAGAGTACCTCTCTCCTCTCCTTTTCCTAAGGTTACCTGCTCAGACCATTGCACTGTGTGACACCAAGGGCTGCCAACAGACAAATTAAAAACCTGAGCAAATTAAAAAGTATTAGTAGTTAGTTGTTTCCTAATGCCTCATTAAAACACTCAGGCAGAGTGGTGTAAGATTTTGGAAGGGCTTTAAAACTAAGCTAAAATGAGGGATAGAATCACAGAATCATAGAAAGGTTTGGGTTGGAGGGGACCTTAAGATTATCTAGTCATGGGTAGGGACACATTCCCCTAGACCAGGTTGCTCCAAGCCCCATCCAACCTGGCCTTGAACACTTCCAGGGTTGAAGCATTCACAACTTCCTTGGGCAACCTGTTCCAATGTCTCACCACTCTCACAGTAAAGAATTTGGCAGGAATGGCCATGTGCATTTCCTTATGCTACAGAAAAGGTGCAACACTTTTTGATCCTTCTGGTTGTCGTGTGAAATTATTGACTGCCTGATACTTAACTGGGATAGAAAGCCCTTAAAGAAACAAACTTCCACCACAAAAGATGGTAGGATATACGTGTCCTAGTCTACACACACACACACACACACACACATATGCTTTTTTAAATCAGGCAGCTGACAGAAGAAACTTTCACTGGTTCCAGAGCCTATACTGGGGATTAAAGCCCACAGATCTCTCAAAATGAATAACTCTTGCTTTATTTTCATATTTATTATCTGGTATACTGTTCTAGAAAACATTTTAAGATTTGGTAAAAACTCCTTTGACTCAGATGCTTGCATTTTACATAGTGAACTCAAGGGTACAATTCCATGGGTTCATGTAAACATAACTAGTTCTGCTAGTGATCTGCCTGAAAGAAAAACATCATCAAGCATTTAACTTTGCTCTGCAGGTCTCAGAGATGCCAAAAGAACATTTAAATTCCAGTTTGGAGCCTGTAAATCCAGGTTTTACTCAAGGACCCATTCAGTTAGAGTATAAACTTTCACTGAAACATAAGAGATTGGACAAAATTGTTCTATTTGTAAAAATATATTCTTATTCCCTGGAGATATATAAGTTAAAACCAAACATGGTTCCAATGGACAAACACAAGACTTTTGTCTTCTTTTAACAGGTTGTCTTGAAATTGTGATATGTAAAACATTGCTTTTGTAATGTACTAACCCCTATCTGACATATAAACTTGCCCTAAAATATGAGCAAGTAGAATTAGGATGTAAAAAGATCTAAGGGCCTGTATATAGCTATTGCATACTGTATTCAATTTTTTAACCTTTTTTCTGCCTTTTATAGTATATTTCATGTTGCAAATATGTTACAGAATTTTCTCATGCAATGCATCTGCTAAAAAACCTGTATTAAGAGTGATCTGTTGGCCTCAGTCTTGCAAATGTTTACAGTTGTGCTAACCTCGTGCACTTGACTTACTTTGGTGGATCTATTGAAAGGGTGAGTAATATTTGCAGGCCTTTATTTCTGACAGTCCTTGAGCTTTGAAGTCCATGCTTAATGGACTATATGTTCTATCTGTGAGATAGCTTTTCAAATTTATTTGTAGTGCTACAATTCAAAAAAAAAACCAAAACCAAAACAAAACCACCCTAAACAAACCCTTAGATTCAAAAAGAGAGCACTTTTAAGAACAATATGATTGTCAAAAATTGTACTGCCAGAAGTCTGGAGTTAGAGAAGAATAAATAGAAAGCTTTGCATTTTAAACAATAGCATTTCCCTTTTGGCACTAAATTATCGTTAATCCACAAACTAAAATGTTGCCATCTGTTCATTTTCCTCCTGTTTCCCTGTGCAGACCGGTACTAATAGGTATTCACAAGACCTTCAAGCATCCTGCAAACTATAACTTCAAATGAACCAGGAGAAGACATCCATCAAGATATGTTGACCTTATCATGCTCTATTTTTTATTTATTTACATTGTCAAGGTCTTAAGTGATACACACCTCTTGGCTATGGACCTTTTGAATTTAGAGAAGGCAGTTACACATGCCAAGGGTGAGGTATTTGAAATGTGCACCCAGGGCTGAAGTTTAATAATTGCTTTTATGTGTATGTGCCTCTAATACAGTATCTCAATGCTCCCTTATTAGATTTCAACCTTTGCTCAGATTTATTATTTAATCATTTAAACCTACAATGTTTGTATGCATGCATGTATGCGGTGAGGCACTGGCACAGGTTGCCCAGAGAAGCTGTGGCTGCCCCATCCCTGGCAGTGTTCAAGGCCAGGTTGGATGG
>JANHGB010026543.1:0-117875 GCA_026283785.1 Coracopsis vasa
GGACCTTGACACGCTTGTGAGGTGGGCAGATGTCAACCTCATGAAGTTTAACCACGCCAAGTGCAAGGTCCTACACCTCGGTTGGGGCAATCGCAGGCACAGCTACGGGTTGGGCAGAGAAGAGATTCAGAGCAGCCCTGTGGAGAAGGACTTGGGGGTGTTGATTGATGAGAAACTTAACACGAGCTGGCCGTGTGCGCTCCCAGCCCAGAAAGCCAACTGTATCCTGGGCTGCATCCAAAGGAGCGTGACCAGTAGGTCGAAGGAGGTGATCCTGCCCCTCTACCCTGCTCTCCTGAGACCTCACTTGCAGTACTGTGTGCAGTTCTGGTGTCCTCAATATAAAAAGGACATGGAACTATTTGAAAAAGTCCAGAGGAGGGCCACAAGGATGATGAGGGGACTGGAGTACCTCCCGTATGAAGACAGGCTGAGAAAGTTGTGGCTGTTCAGCCTTGTGAAGAGAATGCTGTATGGAGACCTCATAGCAGCCTTCCAGTATCTGAAGCACGGCTGTAGGGATGCTGGGGAGGGACTCTTCATTAGGTGCTGTAGTGATAGGACAAGGGGTAACGGGTTAAAACTTAAACAGGGAAAGTTTAGATTGGATATAAGGAAGAAGTTTTTTACTGTGAGGGTGGTGAGCCACTGGAATGGGTTGCCCAGGGAACCTGTGAATGCTCCATCCCTGGCGGTGTTCAAGGCTGGGTTTTACAGAGCCTTGGGTGACATGGTTTAGTGTGAGGTCCCCCTGCCCACGGCAGGGGTGTTGGAAATAGATGATCTTAAGGTCCTTTCCAACCCTAACTATTCTATGATTCTGTATATGCTCAGTGACCAGTGATCCATCACCCACTGGCACATATGGCAGTAAAATGTACTTTTAAGAGGAACAGAGAAGAATAAAAGTAGGCATGAATGGAGACATATCTCTGTGGTAGTAAATCACTACTAGGCTGTTTTTGATGGTGCTGCAGATATGGAGGTGCAGATGTAAATATGCTGTGTGAAATCTTTCTTTTGATTTTCCATAAAGAAATTTCAGCCATACTATTTATTATGTTTGTGCTCTGAGGCCATGCATGTATAGTAACATATATTGCTTTAGGTATAATTAATGAACTGAGATACGGTTGCTGTAAAAGCAGTATTTTGGTTTCCTACCATATCTCTTTTTAGAAGTCAAAGTAACTCTGAAAAAAAGTCAAGTCTTTAATTTTAGATGGACCTATAGGCAGACAATCAGAATTTTAACCTCTGTCCAGTCCTTTCCTACCTGATACTGTTTGGGGTGAATATACCATAAAATATAAAGTGTTTATAGATTATGAATTAAGCTTCAGTAAAGGAGCACTAATCTTACCAGGGAGCAGAGAACATAGAATCATAGAATAGTTAGGGTTGGAAAGGACCTGAAGATCCTCAGTTTCAACCCCCCCTGCTCCACTAAACCATGTCACCTAAAGCTCCATCCAACCTGGCCTTGAACACTGCCAGGGATGAAGCATTTACCACTTCTTTGGGCAGCCTGTTCCAGTGCCTCACCACCCTTGCAGTAAAGAACTTCTTCCTTATATCTAACCTGGATGTCCCCTGTTCAAGTTTGAACTTGTTACCCCTTGTTCTGTCACTGCAATCCTGAACGAAGAGTCCCTCCCCAGCATCCTTGTAGGCCACCTTCAGATACTGGAAGGCTTCTATGAGGTCTCCATGCATCACACACTGTGGTTGCCTCCTGCTTTGCTTCATTAAATGGTGGGTGGGTGAAACTATGAAGTATTTCCCGGAAGTGTCACTTGGGAACTTGAAACTGCTGAGAAATGTGGGGAAAAAAATAAAATAAAATGGTAGTTCCACTGAACCACTAATTTCAGAAATCCTTTAAAATTGTCAAAATCTATGGCCCTTGATTGTGAGACTGCAAGGATTTTTACCAAAAAGAACACTTAGTTCTCAAATGTGATTTATGGATTTATGGCATTCTTAATGAACAATATGGTAAAAAATCATAGGGTTGAAAAATCACTGTTGAAGCATTTATGTACAGAAATAGTTATCAAAAAGTCTAGAAAACATAGGTGAGAGGTTTATGAGCAGCAGAACTGGTGTTGACTTGACCATGGTGTGTGCATGTTGGTATACTGTATGTTGGTATAGTTCTGGCTTTCATTTTGAAATATTTTGTTTATTCATTTTTTCTCTAACTGCTTTTAGATTTGAATTATTACTTTTTTTTTTCCATTTAGCTCTGAAGATCACTACTGTACTTTCCTTTTGGTTGCAATAATAACTAGGCCTTTTTTCTTTCATGTCATTATTATTAAGTAATTAGTCACAGACAAAAAACCCATCCCATCTCAAAACTAAAAATGAATTCTGCAGAAAACATGCCATTTAAAGTTGTAAATATATTTCTAAAATTTTCCTCTGCTAACAACTAATCAGACTTCTGTGAAAAACAAATGTATTGCCTATATAGGAAGAATAACAATAATTATTTAATACATCTGGGGAAATGCTGCAAGAAACTGTTGTTTTCCAGTTACCACTTTTGTTTTGAGTATGCTAAATTCTTCTTTATGTACACTTTCTAAAAGAAAGGGATTGAACTGAGTTTTTATAATAAAAACCTTGAATTTATATAAGTAGCCAGTCACAAGTGAGGAATTCTTTTGCAATTTTGAATATAGCAGACTTCATATTAAAGAAACTAAAAAGGACGTTATTTAAGTAAAGTACAGAATCTGGGCAGTAGACATTTTTAAGCAGAAAAAAGGGGGTTAATTCTTCCCCTCCCATCATTTTCTGATAATCGGTCAGTGCTTAAAGATTAGAAGAAAGATAGTGAAATCTGACAGCATTCTTGGAACACTTCTTCAGGAGCATTTATCTGATTTGAAAATATCTGAAGAGCTTTCTAGCAAATTTTTGATGTACTTCCTTGATTAAGAACGAAGTCCTAAAACTAACACCCCATTCCCTAAATGTAATTTCTGCAGGATAACCCACAAGTATGACTTTGATTTATTTATTTAGGGATCTGAGGAAACCTTCACTTTCTAGCATGTTTTCAGTTAGGAAGAGATGTTCATGGGGCATATACTCTTAAAATCTCTAAGGGATGGATGCTGAAATCAGTAATTTTTCATGGTGAAATAGAGTGAATATATGGTACTTGCATGAGTGGTAAAGTGACTTTTTATATGCCATTAACTATCAGTTTCTGAAAGTAGATGAGGAATGCTTGGTATGTTTAGATTATCTGTCTGGATGCTCTGGACCGCAGTATTGGGTATGATTTATCTCTTATCAGTCAGGATAAAAAACCCACCCATCTTCAACTCTCTTTAAGATTAAATGTTAAATTTTGCTGTAAACCCTGTGAAGTATCTGTTGCATCCTGCATCTCTCCTGTGTCCCTCTGTGTTCTCCAGTGCCCTCCTAAGGTACGACATAAATATTGCTCAGGACCTTCTCCTTCCAGCTACAACTTGCATTAAATGTTTCACTGTGAGCACACACAGAAAACAAACAAGCACCAAAAGAAAGTGATGTTTCAAAGGTGGCTAACAATAAGGAAAGGAGTATTTCATATAGTCAAAAAACTTCATTCTGTTGCTTTGTGTGTGTGATCTTTGCAGCAGTAGTGAGCTACTGCCCTTTTTCTTCTGATCAAAATTACATTTCAAGTCCAACCATGCAAAAATCAATATATTTCAGTCAGTCACATCTAAAGCTTTACTTGATAGCACATGTTCTTCCTATAATATACTGGGTTATCGCCTTCCAAATTTGAGGGAGCTAAGGCTTTGGGATGAGATAAGAAATATTAATGCGGTGTGCAGTTTAAACAAATCAATGCAGCAATCTGCACTGAGCGCTAGCAGAGTAAACAGCTGATTCTCATTTGACATGCAGCAGTCCCAGTACTTAGCTTGGCCGCAGTTCCTGCAATTTGTTTTCATTTATGTTGAACCACTGAAGTCTTTTGCGCTGCCATTAGCACTTTGGAAGCATTAAGGAGGAAAGTGAGATGGATTCAAATCCATACTGGTACAAAATCAAACTAATCTTCCTTTGTAGCTGAGAGTGAAATTCTGAGCTCAGATTTCTTCAAAGTCATTTCTCCAAATTCATTGTAGAAATCATCAAAGCTCTGTGTTTCTGCTTTATCTAGGTCTAAAAAGGAGAAGTTCCTTTTCTTGACAAGGCAGCGTATTTGGTATTCCAAATACAATCCAGGGCTTGCACAAACTGAACTCTCATTTGTTCTTCAGAGCTGTATATGAGAGAAGACTACAGTGTCTACAGAATGACTACATAAAATAGCATCTATGGGAGAGTGGAACGTAGCTAACAAACTCATTGCTTCAAATTTACCCCACAAAGACGGTTAAATATTATTTCTTTACAATAAACAGATTTCTTGACAATAAACAGGAGGGAAGCCCACACAAATCTCTGTCCTCTTTTGCTTTCTGTGCATGTTGTCAAGCCTGGTAAATTTTTTAGCAGCTGTCAAAGTAAATTTCTTACAGAAGAGGTCTAAGTTCTTGTGTAATCCAGAAGGGAAAAGCCCTGCTGACTTGCTTTTGCTTCATCTTTTGTCTTTACAGCAGTTTAAAAGCCTCATGTTCCAAGATTCAGGAACAGTGCTAGCTGAACAAAATTTTCTATCTACTAAAGAAGAGTGTGTTTGTGTGTAGTGCTTGTGTGTAAAATATATGGGTATTCAGATCTAAAAGAGAATTTCCCAACAGCTCACTTCTCAACAGGTGTGTTTTAAGCATGAAATCTGCTAAGAATCTAAGTGTAAACCCCATGAATTGGAATTTGAGAGCTGGAATGAGCACACCACAACCTGAGCTATTCTGAAACAAGGGATTTTTGCTGATGTTTGGCAGAGAGAGCTTAAACTTGGGTGAGGTAGGAAAGCTGCCAAGTCAATGAATGAAGACTCTAAGGTTGTGTATTATTGAAGGCTGTATCCCAACAGCTGTGCGGTGAGATGTCGCACTAGATGTCAGCAATGCAAAGAAACCTCTTAACCATATGTAATATGGCACAAAGTGAATAAAGTCAAGGAAAAAAATACTGTGTGTACAATGTATTTAAATTTATAAAATATCCTAAATATTCCAGAACTTTTGGACACAAAACGCAAGCTGAACTTCATTGATGAATCTCTTCTCTCTGAGGAGGTGGTCAGGACTGTGAATTACCTCTTGTTCTTCCTTCTACTCTAGAAAGGCTGCCCTACCTTGTACTGACATGCAACCATCTGGTCTATGTCTGTTAAGTCGGTTCTTTACTGCTCTGTAAGTCTGGGTCACTGGCAAAGCACTTCTGTGTCGTCACTCTTGAGAAATTAAAGTTAAGCAAGTATCTGCACTTCAGAGGGAGCAGTCTGAACTATGAATTAGAGCAAATAACAGCAAGAGGCAGAACGAAATTAGAGATTTATATTTCATTTCTACAGAGAAGTGCGTAACTGTGCTCCTAACAACCTTCATTTAGACGAGTGTGTCTGTGACTGTCAATTCCCCCTCAAACAAAAGAGCCAAGAATTCATTTAAACAAATACATTTAGAAAAACAACAAAAAAGCAAACAACTTCCTCTTCCCCAAAACCAGAAGAAAATACTATGTGTAAAAATAGGGGGTAATTTGAACTCATAGGGATGATGTTTGTTTGATCTTTAGAGATTGTACCCGCACATGTACTCCCCAGGTACTGATAAGCTCCTGAGGTATGTAGAGTTTTCAGTCTTTTTCAGGAGAGAGTCCCTGGCCCTGATAATTTGCTGACCTTAACTGAAGTCTTTAATCATTGTGTGATCACAATTTGATCAGCTGGATTCTCTTTCTTAGCAATACTTACATTTTTTTGACACACTTTAGCCTTTCATAACTTCAAATACATTGAGAACTGCCCCCACTCCCCCCCCCCCAATCCATATTTATCTGTGATCATCATGCCTGGTTTTACAGCAGCTTTAATTTAACCGAAAGAAGGTCAATAAAATCAGTCTGCCTCAAAGTGATTATTTTTTTTCCCCAGCAGGAGGTATAAATGAATGGGGGAGGAGGACAGATTAATTCAGCAGGAAAAGCTGCGTAATTTGCTACCCAGCTCTGCTAATGAGACTATCACTGTTATCATTTTAATTCTATTTACTACATCAGTTCTTTATGAAGAGTAGAGTAATATAGCTTCAGGTTAGGTTTTAGTAGTCATTGTTATTAAATTTGGGGGAAAATTATTATTTGCATAATATCTGCACTGCTTTATTCTTTGGCTGTGTTTTCCAAATTTGCTTAATCTTGCATAACTAACATGACTGGTGTGAAAGATTGACCTACACTTGCTGAAAATATTACCTTGAAATATGCTTTAGAATATTTTCTCCTATTGAATTTTGTAGGGGTCGTAAGAACAGAAAATTGCCCCTTTTTGAGCAGGCTCTTAAAGGAATCTAGAGTCCTTAAGAAAAACCTTATAATACAGTTTTCTAATAGTGTCAATGGACTTACACTGTGCATATTTCAATTCTTAAGATTTTTCTGCAGCATTAAGTTTGGAATTTGTTAAAGACTTCAGCAATGACCCAGCTCTGTTCCTCCTGAAGTCAATGGAAAAGAGCAATTGATTTCAGCAGGAGCAGAGCTCAACAGCAGGTAATTACAAAAATCATATTCAAGTGTGTTTAGACCTACGTTAAATATTGAAAAGCACCTAAGTGACTTAGGACCGCAACTCCCATTGATTTTCATTAAGGCTGAATTTCTTATCTGTAATTCTGCGTGCCTCTGGTACAAAGTGTGAAACTGCATTTCATTGTTATTTGGGATTAGGTTGCTTTTCAGATTAATCTATGAAACTTCTGCAAACTGCTGGATTCTTCCATTGTTTGTGTGACCCATCCATATAGTTCAGTCATGGTTGCATACATGACAATGATATAGAGATGCACACAGATTCTTATCTACACTCAGTTCAACAGCACTTACCATGCAAGTAAGTGCTGTCCAATATGAGCAAGGGTGTCACTATAATTAGTTTTGCTACTTTTCACAATGCAGCAATTGGGAAGCAGAAGGCAAAGTGTCACATACAAGGTGATAAATTTGTGCATCAGCTGGAAGTACAGCCTCAAATCTTCTAATCTTTTAGGCTGAAACCTGCAATTTCTTCTCATTCAGAATTCCCAGCAAAGTCACTGGGCTTAGTTGGTGAGTTTGTCATTATAGGCATTCATATCTCAACAGAAACCTCAGTTACTACTTGTAATTGGCATGAAGCCCTTGTAAAGGGCCTAAGTGGTTTAATGGGGGTAGAGTAAGGATCCATAGCATTCGCAGCTGTACTCAAATCTTTTTACAAAGGGAAGAGAATGGGAAAGACCAGATGTGAATAAGAAGCATTGATCTCAGTTTTGGGATTTTGTTCACATGGATCCTAGTGTAAATTATATCTTCTGTTTCAGTTCTGTAGCATCTTCCTTCAAGTTTCTGTATTTTCCTCTGTGACCTTGTTATTTCCAGGATCTCTATCGTAAATCTGTAAAACTGTAAAACTGCTCCTAAGCTTCTCTAAGTGTTACTGAATTTGGCTCCATTCTGACTTCAGCCCTTCCACATTAGGTTTGAATTCTACAACATCAGCAAATTTAATTAATCTGTTCATGACCTGTTTCCAGTTATTAAAGTATAAAGTGTGCAATACACTGGGGGGTCTTGATCACCCCTGTGGCATCACTCTGTCAACTCTGTGCATCTCAAATTGCTTCTGTGCCAGGTTCCTTTTCCATATCAAACTAAGAGAATTTGGAGTGGACGTTGTCTGAAATTTTTCCTTGTAAAAAGCTTGGTTTCTCCTTAATAAGATGTGTGTTTGTGTAACACTTTCTTGCCTAAGGCAGAGATCCTGTGGATATTAGTTCAGTTGCATAATATGCTTGTACAGTAAATAAAATATTATGTTCACTCCTCATATAGAAAAAGCTGAGAAGTAGCCCACGCTTTCTAGGATAATGCTAGGAATCTGTACATCTAGGATTTGAACTCTCCTGCTTGAATTTTCATTCAGATCACATTGCTTCCTTAATTATAACACCAGCTAATCATAGATATCCAGTGTATCAGCCCAGCAGGACTAAATTAAAGAGAGAACGGTAAATTAATGTAGCTTTCCAGAAGTATCTGCTTTTAATATATTAGGTTCATGAAAGGCTTTTGAGATGCATTTGTCTTCACTAAGGTTGTATTTTTAGGAGCTGCATAATGTTACCTTATGGTAATGAGAATCATAATTAACTTTTTTTTTTTTTAATTAAATCATGCAAATATACTTCATGTAAGCAGCTATGGCATCTTTTCTAGGGATGCCAAATAAAACATCCCTTGATGTCGCTTAGGAAGACCTCACAGGTAGCATAAGGTGTTGCTTAGGGCTAGGAACAGTGTGTTATGGGTTGAGTCATAACTGTTTCTTGGGTAGAGTGAGGTAAATTGGGATAACTGTTGGAAGTAAGTGAAAACGCAGTGGCATTAAACTCTTCTAAAAGAAGTCACACTTACTTCATGTTTGAAGTTTGGTTGTGGGATTTCCTGACTGAATTCCTAGCTCCTGGCAGCCGGTGGCAAAACTCCTTTGCCTTCAAACGCAACATCGATTTACCTCATATCTGTTTATCTGAGAACATCCAGAATGCTTTCAGTTGTTGCCATCATCATCATCACTAAAACATTCTTGCCAGTGAGATCAATTTTACTGACCATCTTCAGGGAATTGTATTTTGTCAGTCAATGATATTATTTAATGTCATAAACCAATCCTCATTATAGATTTACCTTGGTGCTCTATCTAAAAAAAAATATTACTATCTGTTATTGCTTTCAGCACACTTAAACCTCTACATCCTGTGAAGTCTTTGATCGTTTGGGTAGTGGAATACCTTTTTGACAGCATTTTTCCTTCAAGGCCATGTTCTTTCTCTGTCTATGCTATCACATATGTGCAAGCAAACCTTTGTAGTCTATTGAGTAGAAAGGAGATAGTGTGGGGGCTTTTTTTAAAAGAAAACCTAACTGTACCTCCATTTACTTGATATGCTATTCAATATCAGGATTTATGGAATTTTTCTGTTTGTTTTTATATATAATAGGAAGTAGGTATTTTCCCTCATAAGTCTCAGAGAATGGATGAGGAGTTTTAGGAGTGAAAGACCTACCACCTATCCAGGCAGCTTGAGAAGCTTATTTTTAGCATGTCAAGGAACTTAATATTTAACACTGAAAGCAGGGGGCAATCCATAGGACAGAAATTAAGGTAGCAAAGCCTTAAGAGACATAGAGAGACAGCAAAATACAGAACTGCAGATTGTGGAGATTCCTAGCAATTCTTTATTGTGAGTGCCAATGCAACCCTTAGCTGGTAGAGGAAGTTATTTTGCTGCTTTTTCTTTGTATTTTATGTCTTTATTTTTGGTTTAGGTATTTTTATATTAGCTAATTAGTTATTTTTAAGTATTGAAGTATTGTAAATATTCTTTTTAACTTTGTAACTTGCAAAGGTAGAAAATTCCTTAATAAAGTGGAAATCAAAACCATAGCTAAAGACTTCCCAACCTGATAACTGATCATACAAAGTTCACTGCGTAATACATGATGTTTAAAGCATCATGGCACATATGGAGGAAAACTGGCTCTGTTTTTTCTTTGCTGGATCACCGCTGTGATTTTGAGTTTCATGGTGCAGTAAATGAAGAAGAGAGAAATTGCAGATTTGATGGACAATGCAATTTTTTTCCACAATTTTTCTTAGAAAGTAATTCTTTCAGCCAGTGGAGACAGATGTACAGGATCCAGCTACAGAAATCTATAGGATTGATGTAAAGAACTTGGAGAAGTTATTTTGTTCTGTGATATTTTAGGAATCTCTACCTATTCCCACTGGAGCAGTGTGTGTTTTCCCTATGGCTACACCATTTGGACAATTTATAAACAGGGAAATAGCAAAATTCATCAAATAAATTATTCACAAAGGAATTATTCACTCAGTTCAAGTATTTCCTTTAAACAAAACTAGATGTTGTCAACTCATACGTCTTGTTGTAAGAATCGAAACTGTTTTATTTAAGAGCTCTTTATGACAAAACAGAAAGAAGGAAACAATGCATGCGACAGTGCTGCAGAATACAGTGCTTGTTGAGTAGTTTGGGTATCAGCTTTTAGAAAAGCAGAGCAATACACAAGCACATCATTAGAAGATTAAATTTCTAATGTCTTTTTTTGCCAGGTTTCAATATAAGATTTCAATATCAGACATTTTTCTACCAAGTGGAGGCACAATGCAGGTGAAGCTCCCTGTGCAGTAGTTTTTGTCAAAGAGCTTTAAGGTAAAAACTTTTTTAGTTTTAGAAAAGAAACTTAATGAAAACTTTAAGAACAACCAGCTAAACCTGCTGGCTTTTCTAGCTAAGAACTGGTTTTAGCTAGAAAAATCCAGGCAGTAAAGATGCTTTAATTCAAATGACACATTGAGGTAAATAGTCCTTTTAATGGTTTGTAAGATGAAAATATAATAAAGGGAGGGTATTTTTATGATCTTTTAATTCTTTGGAAGTGTAGTGCATTTGCTTATGGAATTAAGACTCCTTGATTATGGAATTTTAATTAGACTATTACCTTGAAAATAATGAGCTTAGCTTTCGTAACATGGTGCACAGTTCTCAAAATGCTAAAACTCAGTTCCCATCCTTTCTTGAGAATATGAAGCATCGCACCTGCTGCAGTGACACACATTTGCCTTCTCTCATTCACTATCACACTGATGGGTGGACTTCTCATGTTGAAACTTGTTTGCCAGCAGTGCATGGTGAGAGAAAGCCTTTCAGTGGAGGGGAAACACTAGGCTTTATTAATCTTGCTGAGTTCCAACATGTCAGATACTGAGCATAAAAGGAGAGCAAGATTATAAGTAGCAAACAGTAGAAACAGTGTGTGTACTTCAGTTATCTATTTGTGTTTGTTTGTTTTCTGATTCTTATTAGCAGATAGTCAGCAGATGTATTTATACAGCCTGTCACAATTTGCATTCACATATGCCTTTATTCTAAGTAGCCGGTCACATTAAAGGGTTGGGTCAAACAGGATTCCAAAGAATCTGTTTCTGCTTTTATGGAAGAAAAGGTAGTGTCAAGTTTGGAATTTTCAGCTGTCTGAATAGGTTTACTGTGCAGACTTCTTAATTATTTATTTCTTTAGTCTTTATTGTAGTTTAACTCAGTCTTCCTGATACCCTTATCTTCTACTGCAGTGGGCCAATGGGAATATATCATCGAGATAAAAATTAGCTGCTTCGGTAAGTTAGACAACTCTTTTCTGATGCATTTCTATTGAGATGCAATTGGCAGTGAAAGACTAATGTATATACAGAAAAACCTGATGGGATATGCTTTTTCTTTTGCAGTTGAAGCCCTCTTCTTGGAAAGAGGGGTTGAAACCTCTGTCTTGGTTTTGTATAAATACATTATCTTATAATTAACCTGGCATACAGATCTGAAATAAATTGTTTGTAGGTAGAATGATAGTCTAATGTTTTTTTTATTGTTTTGGAGTATATTCTGGGTGTCCAAAGACAGCCCCCTCTCTTTTTATTTCTACTTGTTGGATAATTCCTGTCTGCAAAAGTTCTAGTTCTTTATTTAGGTTACTGCCCCGTTGCAGTGGTCATGTTCACGGGGGTCTAGGTTGCTGGGATTTTCTTTATCACAAACTCAATGAAACCAGTGGCCATTCAGAACAGGACATCCTGCGATCAGCTGACTTCCATGGGAGCTTTGCTTGAGATACATGAATAATTAGTCACTGAATTTTATATGGTTCCTTTGTAGTTGCATTTTGTACAAAAGGCTTTGCCTGTTTCCTAGTAAAGGTGTGCTGGCTCTGTTATATACCTGGCATCTTTATCTGTTCACAAGGCAAATATCTCAACTCAATGTGGTGTTTGGCTTCAGCACACTAGGTAAAAAAATATTGCCTTTGGGACAATGAAAGCAAAGGTGAGGTAAAGAGTTAATAGCAAGGCACAAAGTGTGTTAGCAGGCACACTAACTGTAAGTAAACACTAAATGAGCCACACATGATCTATTGCCCATGTAACTAATTTGTTTTTCCAGAGGCAGAGTGGAGGATATTTGCAGCTTGTGTAGAGCTGTGTCTCTTGTCAGGATGAGGCATGGAACATGCTTTGCTCTACTATCTTTAGTGATAGAACAATGTTTTGAAATCACTGGTAGGCTTTTTAAATGTGAAATCATGAGCTAGATAAAGCTGCAAAAGGGAATGATATCTGTTAGATATGCAGTGGAAAGGAGATAGAATAACAGGAAGTAACAAGTCCTGGCAGGCATCCTTCTCTGTTTGCAGGAGCTGAATCAAGGCTGGCACTGATGGAGTCATTGCATGACAAAATGGAGCTCTGGGGATTTCACAAATGAGGAAGTATTTCACCATCAAATGTACTTTTCGCTTGGAAATAGGCGAAACTAAGAAACATGATATCTGTGTTTGTTGTATTCTGTAGCTTTGCAATTCCTCAGTAGCTCTTCTCCTTCAGTTCAGCTAAGCAATTACACCTAGTTTTGACACATCAAAGTCGTTAAGAATCAGAGCCTCTATATGCAATTCCTGGCTACAAATTGGTGCTATTTAATGAATTCTCTTCCAGACTTTAGTTTTTTGCTTATCAGCTTTGGATCCTTCTGTTCTGAAAGGACTTTCGGTTTTTGCAGTTGGACAGATTCATATTTCCAGGAATATCTGTACCTAGAGAATTTCATAGTGTGGCTGAAAGAAAAGTCTGAACTTTGCATCTACTGGCAAGGGATTGTCAGAAAAGAGAGAGATTCTGTGTTGAAAAATCCTAAATAGTTTTGTGAGTACAGAGAGGTTTCTACAACAAAATGGTTGACTAAAAAGAAATGTCTTAAAAATACAGCTTTGGAAATCGGTTTTATCCCACTTCTGGTTACTTTTACTTTGGTGTGAGAAAAGAGATGATCTCTCCTTCTTTCAGGTGTTTTATGTTTTTTCTTTATGCTTTCTGCCTGCTGTTTTCCCTCACCATAGACTTTTAGAATGTAGTATTTTTTCCATCAGGAGAACTGTTTCTTGATAGCAGAAGCTGACATTCACATGGCTCTACTGTACCATTTGTGTCATATAACAAAACCCCTGGCTTTTCTTTTTACACATTTAACTTGTACATAGCCAGAATTAACTGGTTTTGAAAATCTGTAAATACCAGAAGTTAATTTGACTTGAATTATCATCAGTCTGTACAGAGAATTTATGTTTCCCTAGTTAGATTGTTCCTTGTGCTTTGGGGAGAAAGCACTAAACCCCAGTAAAGATGATTGCTAGGTAGAAAATACAAATTTCTGTGCTTCAAAATCAGCTTTCTCATATACATGAATGCTTGAATGTATCCACTTGAAACATAAAGATATGTATCTGCCACCCTAACTTCACTTCTTATGATAAGAAACAAAACCAAGTAGGATTCATTGAGAGTAGTAAAGAAAATTGTTTCATTCAGTGGCATATTGGTGTCGTAGCTTATGAAAGGATGCTAGTGATGAGAAAAAGTTGATAGTATTCCATATTAATCCCTCAAACTGCCCATTCAAACACATTGCTACAAGTATATAAATCATCCTGTCATTGTTTTCCTTTTTCTTTTCTGTTTTGACTTACTCTAATGCATCATCACCAATCAAAGTGCATAAAACTGGGGGTTTCAGTGGTGCACAAAAAATATAGAAACATAATTAGTGAAATGTTTGCTTTTTATGGACTTCTCTGTGGGATTCATTCCCTCAGCTGATCACAGAAGCATTCACAGATGCAAGATGGAGCTTTTATATCTAAACCCCCTGTTAATGGATCTTAAATTTTTCTATAGCACCCATCACCCATGCAAGTCCTGAATCCAGGCTTCCTAAGAACACCATATTGATTTTGATGGCTTCTGAGTTCCTGATGGGAGACATTTAATGGCTCTTGTACCATACCTACTTTACTACATAAAAATGTTTAATTATACAGAAATACTGCTTTTGGTTGTTCTGATCTTAATGATGCACATCTGTGGAGGCAGATGATAGCTGGGAAAATAAAGCTGGCACATAAAGGGGCCAACTTACTATAGCAAGTAAAGAGTCTCTATCTGATTCTACAGTGCAGGTTAAGCACTCGCTTTCTGCTGTGGGGAATGTTCAACTTATCTGAAAGCCCAGGGTAGGATAAATGTTATTTACAAGACCATTTAATAATGTCAGTAAAAATACCACCGAGATTTAGACCAGTTTGTCTTAAGCATATAAGTGACATTAAAAGAAAAATTGAGCAAAATGTACCATCTGTAGAGGTAAAAGAAAACCTGATGGAAGTGTATGAGGAATATCGGAAGTGGAATACAATGGAAAAGGAAGCATGTGGGTGTAGAGTGGTCCTTTTATGCATCTTTGGCACAGGCTGTTTTTTTTTTAATGGGATCTGTGTAGTCTTTTATGAGTTTTTTTCCTTTATGAGGGACTTGGACACATGGAAGTGCTCAATTCTGATCGCTGCATTATTAACAAAGGCAGGTACCTCCAGAAATCATTTGTGGTCACATATTTTATCATGTGTGGTTTTTAGAGGCTTTAGTTATTTTTCCAAACCACAGAAGTTTCATAGTACCAATATTGAGTACTATGCAACATATAGCAATATTGAGGCTAGCAATAGTCCCTTGTCTTTTCAGTTAGTCTAGCTTAGAGGCGGAGTCTTAGTGCCTTGAAAGTCTTTAAGGATTCTTCATTTCTTTTAAATTCAAAATGTATTCTAAGCCCATTAAATGTACCAAATAAAGAACTTGTAGAAGCGAGAGCTCCACTTCCTATTCAGATGTACATACATATGTATGTATGTCTGTGTTTATAGGCAGCACATCCTGAATCCCGCTTTACATTTGAGTTTGTTTTCTTGCATTATCTGGTAACTAACTGAATATCTGTTACAAGGAGGATGTATGGGGCTTGTGGAGCATTAGCAATCTGCAGTCAGTATTCCTTCAGGATTATTTGCAGGAATTACTGTTCTCTGATTTTCTTTTCCTCCTATTTCCAAGATGCTCATACCTAAGTGAACTTCTAGTTCATTGGTGAATTTGAGAGGAAAAAATATTTGAAACAAAGTAGAGAAATTTCTTCAGTCAATTGATCTAAGTTTCCCATTTGCTGTATTGTTGGGGTTTTTCATTCATCAGCCACTTGACAATTCATGCACCTGATGACTTTTCAGGGCCTGTCATTGCTAAGGGTCACCTAAATAATTCATGAAGATCAGTAAGCAGACAGCTGCTGTTGACTTTTAATTGTTCATGTATATATGCCTTGCAATATTAGTTTTCAGGCAATGTTTACAGGTTTTGTTTGTTCTTTAAGAAGCAAGACAGTTGTTGGAAACAGTCTGTAAGACAAGTGCTTGCTCTAATGGAAGTTCTTCTAAGCCACCTTTTACTTTTGCAGTTCTGCAAGCTGATGCTAAGCAATACAAATCCCTGCTGCTTGCATGAGCAAGAGGAGGATTTTCATTTTCTAGAACTTGTCCAAAGAAAATGGCTGAAGCAGCTGCAAAGCAAATGAAAATCAATGTTCCGACCTTTGCTCTGATCTAAAGAGATTTTTTAATTGTTTATATGTTTTTATCTGATTTTGAGACCTTGAAGGAAACGATGTTCTACAAGGTAGAAAAAATCCTGGTATAATCAATCGCGGCTTGTTGCTTTTAAAAATAAAGTGTGCAGCTTTTTAGGTTGAAATGAATCTTTCTCTAAATAGCTTATAAGGAAGCTTTTGCCACCTTATAAGCTCCTACTTTTGTGCATTGACTTGAATGAGAAAGGGGCGTGTTGCTTTTATAACATTAGGTCTTCTACTAGCAGGGGGAAAAGAATCCTGTAAGAAATATGCGATTTTATAAAGACACACCAGGTTTTGTGAAATCACTTCTGTTGTCCTCCAGAAATAAGCAGTACTTTACCAAATAATTCTGTCAAGGGTTATCTATGTTTATCATCTAGCTCTTCATACAGTGATCAAGTGGAACTGAAGTCCTAGATACATGCCATGAGCCTTAAGCATGATTTGTACTTCCAGATACCACCATTAAAGAAGCCCAGATTTTCAGTAGCTCTGATAAGAACTAGTTTGGAGTGAGGGGGGGGTCCTGGGGTATCTACGTATCCCTATATGCTGCTACCCCTCACAAGAACTGTCGTGTCGATGTTCTTGACCAGCAGCACAAATACAGTTTCAGCTTTCCCAGAATGGCTGGATGATATCTGAGATCTCAGATGTCTCCAGTATTGTGACAGTTTCATACCAGGTCTAGATTCCCACTGGCAAATGGCATAGCTCTGATTTCACTGACACCTGAAAGATTCTCAATGAAGCTTTCAGAAGTGAATGAGCTGGTTTCTCCCTCCCTCATTCTCTGAAAATTTCTGGTGAGCTGATGCACACTGACCCTGAAGAGACCTGAATCATTTTTGAAAGGAGTGTGCTAAGTGTGATACATGAATGCACTCCCGTGTTTCAATTTCCTTATGCTTACCATGAGATAAAAGGAAGAGGTTCTCCCCCCCTTTTTTTCTCCATAGCAGCAATTCTTTGACTTTATGAAGCAAAGCTCAAACTTATTTTATGCATTGCTTTCATCATCCGTATAGCATGAGTCATTTTAAATATGCTAGATTTACATCTCATGTAAATGCATAAAAATAGGAGACTAAATTCAAAGCTAGAGATAGAAATTCTATTTCTTACAAATCAAGCTATATAATTTTTTCAAAAGGGTTTAGAACAAAGTGATAGTGACATTCTTATCTTGGTAATTTAACAAGTTATCTTTCCCTGCCCTCTCTGCTGCAGTAGCCACCTCATTGACTCTCAGGATGTGATTACACTCAGAGGCAGATCACTGGGATTGGGACTGCCGGCACCCGACATTCTCCAGAGAGGAATGTCACTAGAAATGATTCAAAGTTTATGGATTGCTACAGATCAGGAGAGAAAGGGGAATGAACCATTTAAAGTTTGTTTGTTTAAGGCCTGATCTAAGCCCCAAGCTGTGTATGAGGGTGAAGTGCTTAAGAATCTGCTCACAATAAGCATCTGCTCCCTTTGGTGTCAAAGTATGAGTCCATGAGTTCCAGTGGCCTTTGGATCAGGCCCTAAATCCCCACAGCAAAGGATTAAGAAATTGCAATTTGACTGTTCATGTCAAAAGGATAATTCAATCTCATTAACATTGTTTTATTCAGCTTGATTCGCTGATACACATTGGCTGCTTTGCACCTCTCCATAGGCACAAAGCAGCTCTGTACAAAGTGAAGTTGGGGTTGGGGCTGCAATGCGTTGGCAGAGGAATATAGAGCTTACAGGTAGATGTGATCTGTTGTTAATGGTGATACTGCAGTAATCCAAGATGCTTCTGCTTATTCATCCCATGGACATATAATGTCTTACTAATAGTTTTTGGGAAACATGCAAAGATGGTCAGAAAATATTTTAAACCTTGTATAGCACATGTTGTATTTGGGAAAATTATGGCAAGGTTATAGCTTGAATTGGTGCAAGCTGTAGTTTTAGACAGAAAAAGCAACATTGATGGAAATTCAAATTTGGGTCAAGTACCACCCCAGCCTCCCACTTGTAACTGATAGCTGGTTCTTCTGATGGTTATTTTTCTGTCTAAGGTTTTACATGAGACAGACACGTTTGGTTTAGCCTTAGGCTGAGAAAGACAGCATACTTTCTTCCATCAAGTCTCGTCCACTTTCAGAATTGGTGCACTAATTTCTGGCAAGCTCCCTTTTGGGTTAGGGACCTCTAGGATGTGTTTATTCTTTCTACTGAGACCTCAAACAATGTTGTATAAAACTGCTTCAACGTTTTATGTAGCCAACCTTATTTGTGATCCAGGAATGGGGATACCTCAAGCAAGCAGTACAGATTGTCTCACCTAGCGTGTGGATGTGTAGAACAGAAGTTCCAGAGATTCAAAATGATCTTTGCTTGTTATTTATACTCTTCTTTTGGCTATCCTATTTTCTATTCTGTGATCACGGTAGCCTTCATGGGTGAAATTACAGGCTTCACTCTAGATCAAATACATTTATGCTGTCCATAAAATGAAGAAGAATGTAGTTTTACTGACTTAATTCTTGAATGCAGAGAAAACAGTTCTAATTCTGAAGATGCTGGAGTCCTGGTGTCAAACTTGTTTCTCTAGAAATCAAAATAAAAGCTTATTGGAAGGAATAGCTTGTTCTTGCTGAGAGAGAAATCAGTTCTTGGTTTTGGCCTAATATATTGGCAGGTGAGAGAGGCAGGATAACAGCATGAAGTAGGAATGGTATTTTATTCATACATAATGTGCTGCGGATAACAAGGCTTTGGAAGATTTCCTTCTCGCTTTTTACAGTTGTGTCTATTTTGGCCCTCTATAAAGTTAGTAAGTATATTGATTAACATGGTGGGTATGTACAGAGAGAGATCAGGGAACTTAATTTTCTGGTGTCTGTGGTTAAGATTTAAAAGCCTATTTTGCAGCCCCCTGAGAAGTCACTTTGTAATGTAATATTGAAGGAACATAAGATCAGCAGGTATTCGTGCAACTTATTTTGGTAAAGAAATAGAACAGAGAATGCAAACTGTCTGTAGACCACAACCTACTGGGTTTGAAACACAGAATTCACAGAGACAAAATTATGGGCAGAATCCTCATGGATGGTAACATGGGAACTATTCAGGGATTGAGGTAATGGAATAATACATATTCACCTACTGTTCCACAGATTACGCTAACACCGTGCAGATTTTACAACATTAGTAATATTTATAGTAACTTCTGTCATTCACAACAACCTTAGGCAACAAGCCGAATTCTGCTCACTTTTCTCAAACAATGATTCCATTAATTCATTGTGGAAGATAGGATTATATCTTCTATGCCGTATGTCAGAATTACTGCCTCCAACCTTACAAGGTCCATGTTTGGAGTCAATGTAAAATAAAACACAAACCAAGGGGGACTGAACACCTAAACAGGAAACATAAAATGCTGAAGGGGTCTGTCCTCTGTAAAGAATTCTTCCTACAACTATTTCTAAGACTTCCTCCTGATAGAAATAGGTTTCAAGGCGTGGGTGAGGAAGATCCCAGTTTGCATGGAGGAGAGGTTTCTTTGTGATTCAGGATCCGATTCAGATGACCCTTGAAACATAAAACTGTGTTCCCTGGGGAAATCTGGCTGGTTAAGCAGGGGGAGGAGAATTTCTCAGCCATTTGACACTACAAGAATAATTCGTGTCATTTAGAATAGCATTGTAATGTACCTTAATAATTGCTGAGGGACCTGCCTTACTCTTCACATGAAACATTGCATGTTAACAGCACTGCACTGTAGACTAAAATAGATTAATTTTTCACAAAGAAACTTACTTCTGGCTTGGGAGTAAGGAAAAGAGGGTTTTTTTCTGAATGCAGTTGGCACAGATGCCTGTATCCTGAGTTTTCTTCCTGGGAATGTCTGTACAGCTGGGAAAGGTCTTTTTGCAATGTGAAGGGTGTCTGCTGGGTGTCTGAAATTCTGTGCGTTGTTTAGAACTCCTGCAGCTTGGGACTTGTAGCTAGAATTTACACACCTTCTTGGGGGAGAAAGAAGCAAATATCTTCCTTTTGTGAGGATTGTATTCTTTTTATATTAGCTACCATAATACATCGAAAACTTTAGACTTGCTTTAGATTAACAGTCTTGCAAGGAATAGGAGCCATCCAAAAGATCCAGATTTAGGTAAAATATGTTGTGTTAAAAGTAATCCTGTTACAAAGTGCTCAATCTGTTTTATTTCAAGTTTCATTTGATTTTTACTTAAACCTTAATATGTAGGTTTATATGTATTTTCTGTCCCAGTTTTCACAGAAACAGATGGTATACGTCTGATAATCGATCTGTCCTGAAGTGGCAGAGTAAACCACTTTTATTATAGCAAAAATTAGTTAGAAAACTCCCGAGCTCACCCTTTTGTGTACAAAATTGACTTTTTGGTGCAAAGCAAGTTTTATCGCTGCTTAAACTGGTATTGATCAAGCTATCAAAAATTGCGTTACGGTTTCAGCAGTTGTTCTGGAGGTACCTACAAGAATGGAGTTTTCTGTCTAAATTCTGAAATCAATCCTCATCCTGTGAAATACCATTTTTCAAACTAATTTGAAGCTTGGGTTACACTCCTGACCTTTTGGAAGACAAGACAATAACTTGAAGTAGTGTCGTCCCTCTTTTAATTTGCTCCTCTGAAAAGAATTAATTTGAATGTTAAAAGCCTTTCTGCACACCTCCAAGCCAGTCTTAATTTCAGAGTTAAAGGAACTGCTTAAAACTCCAGTTATTAAGGAATTCAGTAAGAATAAATCAAGGGTTCGCTTCATTTAGAGCTAAAAGTAGAGTGAAATGCTCTGTGTAACACCTAGATGTAAACAAACTTCAGGGTATTGCATGTTATGGAAATGTAATATGTATAATGAAAATAAAGCATATAACCATCTCAAATATGTCATAGCTTCAGAAAACTGAATTATTTTAATCTACCTGCAGGTCACAGAGAGAGGAACAGTGTATCCCATTTCAGGCAATAGTATTAAAAACAAATAGGGTTTTTTGCATTACTCTTAATGACTTTCTTTCTCCATTTGTAGATAAACCTCCTCCAGGACTTGAATTTCCATTCCCCAAAATTAATTCATTTGCTAGGAAACCTGAACTACATTGATATTAGGTGAGACTTTGGCCCCTAAATATGTTTATTGATTTTGAAGACTGCATTTTGGCCTCTAGCCTTCTAAGCCAATAATGAAAACCTCTTCCAGACTGAGGTGTGCTGCAGAAAGAAAAACTATTGTGGGCAAGTTCTTTTAATGCTCTCCATCTTCCATGGTTTGCTAGGCTTTTAAGTCTATCACGTGGATAAATGTAGTGGTAGAAACAATTTGGCATTAAAAAAACCACAACTAAACCAAAACAAGCCAAAACCCAGAACCATTTGTGACCCAAAAAGCCTACCAGTTTACACTTGGTCCTGCTTAGCATCACGAGTTGGTCAGCAGAATGTGGGTGGAAGCATTTATTCCTAATGCAGCTCCAGATTCAGAACACATTATCCATGTCAGTGAATGCTTTTTGCAAGAAGACACATTGATTTTAGTGGAACTATCATTCTCAGTTTATGATCAATTAGGCTCTCAATCTGGCATGAAAGAAGTAAATGAGGAAAATACATAATGTATAGATCTGTATCCTGTCTGGAAAACCCTAAAGCAGCTTACATATTTTCTAGTACAATAGAAATGATTCAATCATTACACAAAAGAAACTAAAGCTCTAGCTTTTTGTAGTGATAAGTCTCACTGCTGAGAAGTATATATGGTTTTGGTACTGATTTGGAAAGCTTTAATCTCTGAGGTAACCTGTAGCAAGGCGGATTTCCAACAGAAAAAGTGAGTTAGGGAAGAATAGAGGTATTAATTACAGTTAAACTCTTTGGAGAACTCTTTCCACATCTAGATATAGCAAGGTAAGAAAAAAAAGAACTGAAAATGTCCTGGTTTACACTACTTAAGGTTGAAAGGTTGATTTTTATTATATTAATATTTTGAGGCATCTTGAAAAAGTGGTGACTTAAACACATTCAGAACATTGCTTCAGGATTTGTTCTAAGTGACACGTGGGTATTGGCATTAGCATTTTGCATAAACTTGATAATACTTTGGTATAATCTTCATTAAAGTATCCATTTCTCATGGTATTAATTGCAAGTGGGTAAATAAGCCTGTGTAAACAAAAAGGTACCTAGATGAGCTAGTTGCTATTTAGTGGTTTTTCCATACAGTTGCTTCTCTGTTTTTCTGCAGTTGGTGCTGCTCTGTCTTATTTGCAAGGCAGGTGGGGTGGAAATATGCAGAAACACGTTGCCATTAGCCTGTGTCTTAATTGTGGAATTCAAATGTGAATCTGTACTGCCCCAAAATTGGGAAAGACTGAAAGTACAGTGTGGGTTTCTAAAGGGATGGTAATGACTGTGTGTGGAAAAACACCTATCCTGCTTCTAACTGGCCATGGGCAAGAACCAGCTGCAGTAATATGGGGACCCTGTGTGACGGACCATTACTGCACTGTGCTTTCTTCAGGAGAAGGCTGAGTCACAGTGGTGAACCCTGAGCCTTTCCATCCCTTTTCAAGAAAATCCTTCTTAGGATTGGTAAAATCTTATAATGCACAACCAGTACATAATTACTGTATAAATACTGCATAAATTAACCAGTGCAATCTTAGCACTTGATTAATGGAGTGAGCGAGCTACTGGGATTGTGTTAATGTTCACAGATGTAGACCCTGAAACAGGAAATGAAATACATAACATACAAATAAAATTAGTGAGAGAATTCATGAAACAGAGTTATGTCAAAGCAGTAGGGATCTCATGTAGCCTGCATGAGAATTCCTTTCTGTTCTTCAAAGCAAGTGCAGACACCTAGCTTTTCACATGTAAAGGGATAACTAGGGAATCATGCCAAATAGTGCCAGATGGAGATCTGCCCCAGAATATTTAGTTCAAGGAACAAATAGTTGAACTAAAAAAACATGCTTATTGTTAAGGGTAAATGTCTGTAGTTAATGTACCAGACACAACTTCCTACATCATGTAAAACTTGATGTGAAAGTCGTGACAAAAGAAGCCACGGTAGATCACTCTGTGTGTCATTATACACAGGGGGTTTGTTCCACTAAATTTGCATCCAAATGACCTGAAAAACAACACTTTCTTGTCTATGTGTCTTTTCCCAGATAGGTCTGTAAACTCCAGGTTTAGTAAGGGAAACATGCAAATGTTTGTTGAGGGGAACAAATGCGCTCTCTGTTTATTTTCCATACTAAATTGAATTTGCTGAAGATTTAACAGAGCAAAGCAGCACCTGCTAGTCTAATATTACATTATTATCAGTCATGCAGAGTGGGGGCCCTACTTAATGACTAGGTTGCTAGGTCTGCCTGTGCTTGGTAATTGAGATGCAATAGCTTTACTCTGTGCTTTGCAATGGGAACACTATGTTTTGCTAATCACTATCTCATTATGTTTGGATTGTTATTCAATAAGTTGTTTGATATAGGGTGTGACTGACAAATGGAAGAAGAAGGTTAGCCTGGTAATACATTTGCTCCTGACTTTTGGCTTCTGCAAAATCAACACAAAGAGCAGATATTAACCTCTGCTCTGAGGGGAACAATTTTTGCTTCGCTGTTATATCGGCTGATGGGAATATCAGTACGACATGGCATGGTGTGCAGAAGTGTTGTGGGGATTTCTTAATAGAACCTAATATAATTTTCTTAATATAAAATATTTTTTTTTAATTGAAAGAGAAATATTGAAGATATCTGATGATGTGTGTTGGGTTTTCTTTTGTTTTCTTTTATTTCCTCTGAAAGGCATAGGGGAGAAAGGTGAAGCCCAAATCTGCTACTTAGTATAGTAAGAAAGAGGTTGATTTTAAGCCATTCCTAGGTGCTCTGGCTTCTGAGTGCTACTTCCTTGGAATAAGAAGTTATTGCACTACCAGGTATGTTCTTAGCAGGACCCACAGCAGTTTAATCAACTCGTACTTAGTGGGTGAGCATCTTGCAAAACTTTGGACTGAGAAAGCAAGCATTTGATAGGATGTGGCTACTGACTCTCCAACATCTTAAATCTGTGTGTGGAAGAATATCTATTTAAGATGAAATTATTGTCTTGTTGGATTTCTGTAGGGCTTATCAGGTTTTTTTTTCTGATGCTAACTCTGATAGGTGTTAAGGCATGGAACAGTATTGTACCTGATTACAGGGAGGCTATTGAATGTTATGAATTTTCCTTCAATTCTATAAACTTGTGTGCTATTGTTAGATAGCAATAGCGTTGCCTCTTGTTCCAGTGAATATGGTCATCTAAGTGAGCGCAAAGGGTGTTCTAGAGTGATGAAATATTAATTCATCTCATTTTTAAGTACTGCAGTTATATTGTCTGGTAGCTTCCTTGCTCATCAAAAGTTCAAATGCAGCGAGAGCTGTAATGTTACTTCCTGCAGTGTGTTAAGGATAGAATTTACTCCTTTGAACTCATTGTCGCTTTCAGCCAACTTTAGAAATTATTAGAGATTAAAATTATGTCCTCTTGTACAGATACTAGTCTCATGTGAAAAGCTGAAGTCCATGTTTAATGGACTCAGCATTCCTTGCCGTAATAATTTGTCCTCAGGTCAACTTGGTCAAGTTCCACCCACTCCTGAGTATGCTTTAACTCAGTTACAAGTATATGGTTAATAGAGTAGGTGGAATAGAGTTGTAAGCATTCATGTTGTTCAGTTGTCACCAATGCCTGCTTGGTCTGTTGAACCTCTAAAGGGTTCTTTTATTGTCAGACCTCATTAGTGTCATAAAATGGGACATCTCTGAAATCAGTGGAATATAATTAAAATGGAGCAGTGGCATTACTTCACACCTGGAAAATAAGACCATTGCTGAAGTAATCCCATAAGGCTGCTTCTTTGCATTGTGTTAATAATTCATTCAGCTATGTGTGTCTTGAACAAAAAATTTCATCAGTGATCAAAATGAAGGCTGAAGAGCAGCCCTGAAAGCAGTGCTGTTCTGAATGCCAGTGAAAAATGGTGTTAGAGGATTTAAAAGGTTTGTTTATCTGTGTATTTCACTACAGCAGAGACAGGACATGGGTTTATGGTAAAAAACCTGGATCTTGGAACATTTGGGTTTAATTCCCCTTCCCTTCATCAAATTGTTATGAATATACAGTTAGAAATAACTGGCTACAAAGAACTAACGTTTTAAGAAGTATTTAGTTCCTTAATGTAAATCTTATTATTTGTCATGATATTCAAATGTTGCCATGCACAAAACTTTAACTTACTTTCATGCAGATTATGGCATTCAGTAGTCTTGAAATCCTACTGATTTAATAAGATGTCCATTTCTTAACGGCTTTTACAAGTGTTATCTCAAGTTCTAAAGTAGTTTTAAAAGTCAATAATTAAGCAGTTTGTCAACAAAACTCCCAAAGGAACTTTTCCCCCTTTCCCCTCAGGCGTGTCTGGGCTTCTGTTTAATTAGCCTCAGCTTCAGGTCTGTACATTTAAAAGCAAACAATAAAGCAACAGATTCCTCGCGTGCCCTGGGGAAGGGCAGTGTCAGCAGTTTTGGATTCCAGCCTGCTAAGCTGCAACCACTATGGTCTCAGTGTGAAACTGAGCTATTCCTTGCGCTTGAAATGAGTTATTAATGGATTATTTCTGTACTTGATTCAAGCATATTCTTCAGTGCACTGTTCTCATGGTATTTTTCCCAAGATCAAACCTTTTGCGTGTTGAAGTGTTAATCATCAACAGTAGAAGGTTTGTCAGGGAGGGGTAGGAATTAAGTTTTCAGATGAAGCTTTTGCTGTTTAACAACATTTCAGTCTTCCAACAGCTTTGTAAACAGATTCAACCAAAACAAATAAACCATGAAAACCAACTGAAATCATGTTCCACTTAATCAGTTTCTCTGGGTTTATGTTGGATTACCAGAAAGGAGGTGATCTTTAATATACTCGTTTACATCTACTCTGTCAGAAAACCCTGGTAAAATAAGCTCTCTAGTCTTGGAATCCTGCCCTTAAACAGTGCTGCCTACCAACTGCTAAGGTCCGTGTTCAGGGCTGGACGCTTTCCCAGCTTGAAGTCATCATGCAGGGAGCCCAAACCAACTGTGGTGTTCCAAGTATAGGAAAACAAAAAATAAACCCTAAATCCTCAAAAGAAACTAGAGTAAATTTCAGGGGTTTATTACTATTGTGTTAATGAAAGTGAGGTAAAAAGAGTTGTTCTCAAAGTCAGATTTAAACTACTAAACCTGAATTCCTAAATTGTCAGTTACTAGCAAGAAAGGAATCACTTGTAATCCTTTAAAGCACACATCCATGTCTGTATGTTTTATTCTGGAGTGCGTGTTCTAACCCAGACTCCATAGAAACTAAATTCTAGTTCTGCAGCAGGGATGTTGTATGTTATAATCCAGATCTGAGAGAAATAGCTTTATAGCACTCATTGAATGGTAGATCAGGCTGTTCCTATGAAAAAGGTTTAGCTGTCTTGGTGGGAGCAGCAAGCCATTGAAATTGAGGGCTGCAATATTCTTGTTTGTGAATATCAGTGGTACCTGATGGAAGTGGAAAGATTCTTGAAATCAGTTGTGCAGGGAAGGTATTTTCTATTGTGGAAGGGGAAGACATTGAGATGACTGCAGTGGCATAAGAGTGAGGGGAGAAGGAAGAAGAATCCAAACTATTTATTTACAGATAATGGGAATAATTTATTTTCTTTATAGTCTGTTTAAGTTTTCATTAAACTTGAGTCCTTTCTCTCAGGTCTGGATTACTGTGTCCTTACAGGCAGCTCTGCCACAAGGAAGGGAATCTCATTTCTATGGAAATTAAAATCAGATCTTGTATGCAGGATTAAAGCAGAAATACATCTTTGTTTCAAAGACTGCTACAGGAAATTATCCTCATTTAAAGCTGTATTCCCAACCTTTTATGTTAATTACATTTTTGGGAGATGACACTATGAAAAGGAATTGTATTTTGAAGAAAGATTCCTATAATGTATTTGATTCACTATCAGAATTCATGCTCTGATAATAAAAATCCCTGCCTTTCTCTTCCCCCCCTTTGATAGCTACTTTGCGTATTTTGGTATGACGTTTATGCTCACTGCTTGCCATCATTTCTGATCATTTACGTTCTCTAGAGCTGTAGTGATCACACGTAAGTCTTAAACATGGTTGTGTGAGAGGGGTGAGGGCAGAATTAAGGGTTGAAGGAAGAGATGAGACAGTATGAGTGTGTGTGATTATATGCAGCCATGTGAGCAGGTGTGGTTTGGAGCTTGAATATAATCCCTTCAAGACCTTCATTTTCTTGCATTTTTGGGTTGTGCTAACTAGATTGTGCTAATTTGTCCTCACCCTTGTACTTCAGTACAAGTGCATGAATAAAGGAGACATGATCTAGCTGCTCATGATTTATAGTGATTGACATAAAGCGTTGTTATCTTAGAAAACAGCCTTTCCACTTCCTTCAATTTCTACAAGTAGCTTTTTATTGAAGCTACTTTATTTTCTGAGAAGGCTATGATGGTGCTCTAGGAGGTCAGAAGAGGAGGATTTTTGGTATCAGACACTTCAGAACATTCATGTTCTGAGTGTTTCTGTATGCTTCTTTCTGTGCCAGTTTATGCTGTTAAACAAATTATTGTCCTAAGTTTTGTATGTATTCATTGTCAAAGTAAATAGCACTGTAATGACAGAGCAGAATTGGCTCTTCCCCAGTTTCTTCTAAAAGCTGTGGTCTACTCTGAAAAAGCAATGAATAGATACAGATTAATGACATATGCCTGAAATAGTCCTGGTTTTCAAAATGATAGAAACTTTAATTAAACACTATGAAAACTGCTGGACAGAGCACATAGGTAGAGACATGCCACTGGCACCTCCTTTTGAAATAGAGTTTTGAGGCTGTGATGAAAGGTACTGATGTTGAATAGCTGTGTGGTGGCCTTTCTGCTTAACTTCCTGATGCTATATATTGAGAAACTGACAGTGGTGGTCAGAGCAAGGCTTCTTTTATGACTAGGTTTAGATAAAAAGCTGGTTTCTCCATTATCATCTATTTGTAACTCCTTTGCAAGACCAAATTTTTATCAAGATTTATTGCTGCTGCCCCAAATGGAAGCAGTTGTTTGGTTACAAAAGCCCATTCCTATCCGTGGGCAGCTGCTGAGGATTCAGTAAACACACGTGACAGGACATGCACATGTTTAGTAGGAATGTTCATAGAACAGTTCCTCTCACTGCTGAGATGTACTTAAAAACTTTCCTTGAGCCGAGCTGGTTTTGAACAGTGACCTTGTAAAACAGCTTTCTATTTCCAGTGACCTTTCTCCGGCAAGTGTGGTGAGAGAGAGAGGAAGAAAATTCATGGGGCACGAATGTTGAAATAATTCCAGTTTTCAGCTCTGTCTTTGTGGGGTTTCGTGTCTGAACTTTTCCCAGTAAAATGTAGGGTTTTGTTTGAAACGTTTTTGCTATGGATTGCAAATGATTCCTGATCACTCTATCCCTAAGTATGACTTTTCTTCCATAAACAAAGTTGGTGCCGTATTTAACTGGTCTTGTTGAATCAATTATAATGAAATTTAAAAGGAACAAAGTGCTGATTGGGTGGAAAAATCCAATATGGAAATTGATTTACTGTTCCGTTAGGGATAAAAATAAACTGTGTAAATCATACCCAAAGTAGTGAGAACTTCAGGAATATTTCATTTTGAAACTCTGGTTATTCATCATCAAAACTGACAGCTGAAACTTCTCTGTTAATGCTCCTTGAATATGATGGACTCTCATTGACTTAAAGAAATTTGGATCAAAGCTTGTTTGCAAATGGATAGGTCTCTTACTTAATTTTTAGTGCCTATTTATATAGTTTAATGTTAGTGTGTGATCATCAGCTTTGTCATTTCTGCAGTCATTAGAAAGATTGTATTTTAGGTATGTGTCTTGTCTTTCTGCAGTCTGTCACCTAAAATGTGTGCTGTGACAATATGACTTGATACCAGTACTGTCAAGCAATGTCTTCTGTACTGTCTTCTAAAAGTGTAGTGTAGGTAACACGTTTGCCTTTGAACTTATGCTGTACCTGAGATGCTTTCTTATGATATTTCTGAGTATGGTAACTGATTCTTTTAACTAACAATTAAGTAGTTAACAGAATGTATCGTACCATCTTTTAGCTGCTTGCTTACCGACTAATAGCTATCTTCAGAGAAGCTGTCTCTCAAAACAGGAATCACTATTTGGATTGAGCCTTTTTCTTACAGCATTGCTCTGGTTTCTCTGTTAGCCCCTACAGGAAGCTTTTGTTTTCTTTCCATGATATTTTTGCTTCATCTGGAGTTTTGAGGTTAAACTCTGCTGTTTGCTTGGATAAGATGGATGTTGGGTTTTGCCTGCCAGTAGGAAAACTTGACAATCTGAGTGCTCATTATGATATTACATAGATAGAAAGGTAACCCCAACCTTGGGTTTTTCAAGCATCCTCAAGGTCTGAGTCTCTTGAGCTTGGCTACAACTTCTGCATTATCCTAATTCACTGTCTCTAAGAAGTTTTCTAAACTTTTCAATTCTTATCTTGATTCACCTTGTCCCTGAGCGCTAGGCAGGTTTAATAGTAAACAAAGCCAAGATTTAACAATCTTGAGGTCAAGGTTTTGTGGAGATAGAAAGTCACCAGTAAACTCAGCATAAAACACAATCCTGGTTTATACCTGACAATATTTCTTCCAGCCTGTTTGTTGTATCTCTCGTCTAGAATTCACTGCCACAGCTTCTTCGTGAACACCGGGCTCCCAGGTTCACAGAATCATTTTACTTCCAGAGGACTGAATATGTTTTCTCCTAAGCTGGTCACACTTGCATTGCACTGGAGTTGGGGATGAATACAAATGGAAATGCCCTTGATTGCTCGGTGAAGGCATCCTGGGTACCCCATGGTAATTCCCCCCTTGCTGGTGCCATTCATACCAGAATGAACTATGAATGCTGCTGGTTTGGTTTCTAGACCTTCAATCTCTGTAGACATCTGCTTCTAGACAGCTTTGTGCTTACTGCCAGTCCAGGCAGTTTATCATCTCCTTAGGCCTGTTGAGAGCAGTGTTACATTCATATTAAATATTAATAGTTAAATTCATAGTTATGTGCAGTCTGTGAAGCTCACAGTTGTTACATTATGAGCCTTCAAAAGAACCTGTATCTAAAATACTTATAGTCTGTACATGAAACAGATAGCTAAGGTCACATTAAAAACAATTGCTGGATGTTGTAAATTCTACAAAACTACAGTGCGGAAGAGCTTACGTATTTATGCTGCAGGTTTTCTGTATTATTGCTTTAAAAACTATCATGAGTTTTAGTTTGCTAACAAAGTAGCAAGCAGGAAGATCAGTATTTGCAAAAGAAGGAAGCCTCTAAATTTCCTTTCCTCTTTGATTTTAAAACAAATGTGCGAGTGGTCTGGACACCTTTATTATCCATTTGATGATCTTTTAGTAAAAAAGAGACATGAAACTTAAGTATTGCATTACATTCTTTTGAACATTTCAGTCTTCATTTTTTAGCTAGGCACCCAAAAATCACCTTCATTCCAGGGATTCAGTTTCTATAGGAGCCTCTTGGGGGTTTTCACACAGTTTTGACAGAACCATTTCTGTGCAGAAATGTGCCAGTCACAGCAGACTATTTCCTTGTGCTGAGGAAGCGTAAAGGTGACCTATACACTGAAGGCTGAAGCTGAAACGAAAGCAAATGGAAAACTAAGAGCAGTGAAGCCACAAGACAGCTTCATGAGGAAGGCTCTGTGCCTTGTTTTTCTTTACGATTAGCTCTCTGATATTACCTCCTTGGGTGCAGCCCATAGCGGAAAACACATCTGTACTGTTTTCGTTCTTCCTGTTTGTCCCTACCTTTTTAATGTATTATTAGCTTGGACTGTGAGCTTTCAGAGACAAGAACTGTTCCCTTGTTGCAAGATAAGTATCCATCGGTATGCATCTCTGCACTTAGTTGCACTGAAAATAAGTTGGCTGAAAGAAGTCCTGAGCTGAAATAATGAACCAAACTGTGTTATCATCAGTTTGGGTTGTGTCTTCCCCCAGCAGAAATGTTTGACCAGATTCTCACTAGCTGTCTACAAGTTTTCCTTTGAATTCAACTGGTGTCTTGCTGACTGTAAGTAATGGGTGAAGTTCTCTGGCAGTTTAAGGTCAATTAAATTACAGCTGTTCTGTTTCCCCCAAAGAGGCGAGATTAGTGTTTAGCTAAGTCAACCCCTGACCATCCCCTAGCCAGTGGGAATATGTGGTTGGAAACAGGGGGAAAGTAGAATTAAACCTGCATTGACTTAAGCTGATTTGGAACAACATCATGGTACAGTAGGCATGGAGATGGAAGGACTTGGATTATTCATTAACTGGTTACTGATGTCTCAGAAGATCACCACTTACACTAGCCTTCCCTGCAGCTCTGTTTCTGTGTGACCTGTTGCTAATGTTAGTGTAGGAATAGAAATGGCAGGCTGTAGTTGTCACAAAGCAGCATCACGAGAGTTACTTCTAGCTGCCTTTGAAGCTGAACTCCATGGCATAATAGGAGCTTTGCCTATTGTGGGGCGGGGGGGGAAGCTTATTACTGCAATCTCTCTCTGCTTCTGCTCCACTAAATCATATAGCCTGGGACAGTAGAAGCAGCCTTACTGGTGGAACAGAGCTCAGTGTATGGTAATTTACCCTGCTTATGGGTACTCTGACCTCCCTACACACTTACCCCGTTTACTTTTTAAATGACCAATTTAATCAGGCACATGTGAAATACAGAAATGGGTGTGTGAATATCTAAATATATGAGAGAGGGAACTTCAGATGTTTTATCTTTCATTAGCTAATAACAGCAGTAATGACCTCAGCAGCACAGGATGTCTTTTGCAAAATTAATAACCACATGAGGGTTAATGGCCCAAGGCAATGAACTCTCTCAGACAATCATTAATCTACCTTGATGATTATCGCTTCATTACTGAACACTGAAACCTCCTTGGTGTACCAGTGAATGCCTGATTTCAGCCCTCCCTACTGATGTTCATAATGTGCACTCTTATCTTTCTTCTGGGCATGCAGAAGAATAGGAGTAAGGCTCTGAGATGCAAATGAAGGTAACAAGCATGAGAAATATGAAACCCATTTGAATATGGGTTTGGAGAACATGTTTCCCAAAATTATTATCTGTTTTCTACCTACATATTAAACAGAGTTTTAAGGAGTATTTTTTATATCTTTAAATAGCTGTAGTCTGGGAAACAATACCATGGCTTATGAAGCAAAGACTTTCTGAGATGGTTAGGTGTATAGATTGCCTTAATTAGTTGTCTGTGTATTTAGATAGTGCCCATTAGTACAGAGTCCTTGTTTTTCTTCTCAGGAATAGCATCCTGCTGCTCAGAGCTGCAAACATTTCCCATTCATTGCTGCTATTGATCTGAATTTAGACCTGTAAACTTGATGTGGAGAAATGGAAGCTGAGACATCCAAAAGAAAACAGCGTGTCAGGATATTTAACACAACCAGCCCCGCCACAAACAGAAAATTTTATGGCAACTTAGTCCTCTCTATCTGGAATAGTGTAGTTCTCTGGACCAATGCCAGTATCTCTAGAAGAAAAGAGCTCTGAAAGCACATCATCTTGCTGGCTGTGGAATATAGAAACTTGCACAATCCCACATCCAGCCTTTTTTTCCTCCTTGTCAGCCTGTGACAGCTGTGCACATTAACCTTCAGAACCCCCCCCTTTTTTTTCGCTGCTTTATCATCTCTGCTGCCAGGATTAGTTTTAGTTGGACAGTGATTAATATAGAGAGGGTGCTGCATAACCAGCTCGAATTTGGATAGGTAATTAGGACCTCTAGCTACTAGCTCCAAGTTAGGAACAGCTGCAGTTCATTTGGATTTTGCAGTAGCACAGCCCTGTTAAAGAGCAGAGACATGGAATGTATTTTTTAATCTGCTCTGCCTTACTGAGGTGGAAGACATCAACTGTTTATGCTGCTCTTACTTTGTTTTTTTCCTTTGTGGTGTGTGGGAAATGTAGCTAAGTATTATTGATGTAAAAACCCTGTAATTATCAGCCATTATGATTGAAGATGGTTTATTAGAGATGGGAGAGCACTGTAAACCTCCTCGGGAGCAGTCTGATACTACACAAGGGGAGCCTGCCAACATTCTGGGAGATTAACAAAACACCAAAGTGTCTGTATCTCAGCTATAAACTGGGGACTGGGAAATTGCAGTTGTGAAAATTCATAACCTCACTCTGCAAGGTGTCTTCCCTGCACTCTCTGATAGATGGAGGCAATAGAAACCCTCTTACCAAGTCTTCGTCCACACAGCATGTCCAAGCTTTAGAAATGATTTCCTAATAATAAGCAGAAAAAGCCAAGTGCACTAGGAACTGTAGTAATGACAGCAGTAACAGCTATTCCATTCTGCACATGGCTTTGTAGTTTTGGCGGTTCTTATGGTCCTTGTTTTTCATGGAGATTGATATACACAGGCGTCCTGCATCTCCATTGACTCACTCTTCTGTGTTCCTGTATGATCTATTGATCAGAAGCCTAATGGGTGGTCAACAGCAAATTTGATGGGAGATTTTCTATGCTCTACTCTCACTAGAGAGTACTTACTGTGTGTCTAGCAATTAAAAAATCTCATTCCATTAAACTACTAATTTACAGGGAGTGAAATTATAAACAAGGTGATTACTGAATGTAATTTATGGCCCATGTAATTATATAGCTGTCAAAGCAACGGGTGCAGTTGAATTGGTTTCTGGGTTTGGTGGGCTCTTGTTTTGTGTTGTGTTTTAATAGACTAGGTCTGCACTTTTTTCCTGGTCTACTGAGTTTAATTGTCCACAACTGAAAATACTTTTTCCATTGCAAGGTCACCAACCTTCAGTCTGAGAGTGTAGTTGTAGCTGGTACAATTAACTGCAGAGCTGATGGGAAATTTTGCCTATTGTTTTTGGACCCCCTCAGGGTAAATGAGAAAAGTTTTTATTTTTTGGTCTACTGGTCGATAAAGAAAAGAACTTCAATTCTCTGAGAACCAGCCAGGATGTTACAGTAGGAAATAAAGGTTGCAAAAAGTACTTGCCATGAGTGTTGTCTACAAGCTGGTAGGAAATACAGCTGTGTATGATGTAAAGAATAAATCAGAATGAAAATACTGAACATGTTCTTTGGTGGGATTATGGATAGCAGATGCGTAATTTTATGATGCATTAAGCAACAAATATGTAGAAACCAACATGGAACTGCTTTTTCACCAGCATTCAACTAGTGAAAGAAAGTCATAATAGAACCGCATCTCTTGTGTTTGACAGCTGTTACCTTTATACTCTTTGTCAGACTATATCAATAAGTTTAACTTTCTAAAGTACTTTTAAAGGACAAAACCATATTTGCTTTTAGAATCTCTGCCTCTGGTGCAGCCTTCATTTAGTTCTTTTTTAATTTCTTTATTTTTTATTTTCATGAATGCCATGAATATGATGGTAAGGTTTTGCATTTGCTTTCCTTCTAAGAGGAGTTAAAAATCCATTAGATGATAGTGCTCATGGATGCACAATGTTTTATTGCTTTTGGTCTAGTGTAGACTGAAATAGTGAAATGTGATTTTTTTGCCACATTGCCACTCAGTGCACTAGCACCTATTGTCCATTCATGTGAGTGTAAGTAACTCTTGCTCTGGGGGTAAAAAGTTCACCTTGGTTCTTTTATCACAATTTTCTTCTCAAGTTATTCTAGCATGTCAACATGTAAGGCTGCTTTAACTTCAGGGTAATCGTCATTGTACCATATGTCATATATCATGGGAGGAAACAAGAACATTTGTCACCTGCTCACAAGAAGCTTATGGCGGTGTCTTATACATTTGTTGGTTCACCTTGTACTTCATTCATTAATATTGTGTTGAATCAACTTTGACTGCCATGCAAAAGTATAAAAAATAATGATTTCACCCAAAATACTGAGCTGCACCTTATGAACACATCCTTTTATGTTAGATTCTGAGTATGCTGAAATAGCCCTCTCTAATGTTCAGGATAATTGAACTCTTGTAGACCCTTGTATGAGTATATTATTTATTATGATGGACTCTGATTTATTTACTTGGCTTGAGCTATTCTCTTCTACCTGGAAGATTTCTGCTGCCTTCCGAGCTTTGTCCATGAAGTGTGGAATAATAGTGCACGTAACTATCCCTGGAGTGCAGCTGTAGCTTGCATCTGCAAACCCCATTACTAGTGCAGAATTAATGGTCTTTAAAACAACCCCAAACTATTAAACACAAAAAACCAGCATGGGAAGGCAGGTGAAGCCTCCATAGAGCTTGCTGCTTGTTTACAGCACGTGCCAATGTTTAGGCTAAATAACCTTGATTCATCTATCACAGTGTTTGCTTACTAACATCCCACCTCTGACCTAATCTGTCTTACCTTCCATCCTGCCTGCTTAGAGGACATTAAATACTGACTTTAGGAAATGCTTTAGTGTAGAGTTTTTAAATTAGATTCTGCAATGATCAACGTTTTAAATGAACACTTTCCAGTGTGCTGGCTTCCCTGACTTCCTCCTACAGGAGAAGGATCACACTCTGATTCTCATCTCTTATTCATCTTTCTCCCCCCCTTTTCCTAACTAATACTAGCTACTAGTGACTGAAGATTTATTGAGGAAGGTCTTTTGATGTGTTGTTTTATCTGATGAGAAAGATGGCAGAAGGTTAAACAAAACAGACTTGTCTGCTTAGCGTGTTCTGCCAGACAACCACAGTATGAAGGAGCAATGTGTTAAGTGTTTTGTGTATGGAGTTATATTTGCAACATCATTTGACAGCCAGTGGCCAAATCTTAGGCCATCAGCAGTGCTTGTCACCTCACAGCAGGCTATATGCATCAGTTTTCCTGGCGGCCATCAGTCACAGAAAAGAACTGAATCTATGTTTGAATGCTGGAAATAGGCCTGGAAGTAATGTATAAAGTGGAGTGATATGGTGTTACCATAAACTTGGTTTCTTAAATGGTTGGTGTGAACTGTGAGGATTAAATTGCTCATTTTGATTTAGTTCGCTCTACAGTAGTCTAACCCACTTGGCTGCAGACTGTCTGCATCTCTCATTCTGCAGTCTTACACAGGGTCTCTTTTATTTCAATATGACTGTCTACTTCTCAAAATATTTTGGGTTGAAATCTGTTAATCATGTGAGTAATCCCCTTAGCTGGCTGAAGGAAGAACACTTACATGAGTAAGAACAAATAACAGCTTTTATGGTTTTTCTCCCAGTCTAGATGTTGGCACAGATAACCTTCTGGAATGAACATTTAGCAGAACAAACAATAGAGGTTAGTACCAGGAGGAACTATTTGAGATTTTAGTTTTCAATGTAAGAAATAAACTTGAAATGATTTCTTGATGTTTTTTGAAACTATGTACACTCTGCTTGCCTTTTATTTTACCAATTTGGTGTGGCTACTTGAAGTAGCCCAATGGGTCTGTTAGGTCACAGGAGTGAGAAGAGTCTGAAGTTCCTGAGAATGCAAATAGTCCCACAATGCAAATAGTCAGTCTGACCTCATAGGGAAGAGGTTGCTGTGGAAAGGTACTTAATGGTTGCTGTCTCATGTAAACATGTGCTGCCATCTTTTCATTCTAACTGTAGAAAAATGAGCTGCTGCTGACCCAGTATTTGCTAATACTGGGTGTGCTTCCTGGGAATACAAAAGCATTAAAAGACTGAAAAAAAAGTAAAATAGTCTAAATACTTTCTTGCCTTAAAATCTATGAACTCTTAAAGCGCAAGTTCATCTTCTAAACATATGAAATAAAATATCATTGTTTCAACTATTGCAATGATAAAAATAAAATAATAGACTTTTACAGACTCATATTTTTCCTAGTACTAGAAAGATACAGTTAATAAACTGGTGCAAGCTGAATGGGTACAGAAGCATAATCTTTTTCTAAGAAATGATGATTTGGAAGTCAATAAAGAGATGTCATAGTGTCCTACAAGTCGAAGCCAAAATCCACAGGCAACCATGACTTGAAGTGTCTAGGCTTTACATGGCTTCTCTTAAAAATAAAAGGCGATTCCTGTTCAGAATTCCCAGTTTACAGAGACATAAGTGCCCATGTGATGGGACAAGAGGAAACAGCCTTAAGCTGCACCAGGGGAGGTTTAGATTGGATATTAGGAAAAATTTCATCATCAAGAGGGTGGTCAGGCATCGGAACAGGCTGCCCAGGGCAGTGGTGGAGTCAGCATCCCTGGGAGTGTTCAAACCCATGTAGATGAGGCCCTCAGTGATATGATTTAGTGGTGGACTTTGCAGTGCTGCGGTTGGACTTGATGACCTTAAAGGTCTTTCCCAACGTAGTTGATTCTGTGATTCTATGATTCTATGTCCTGTTCAGTTCTCCTGCTGCAGTTCTACAATGTGTATGTGCCTTCTGTAAAATTTCTGTGTAGGCTTTAGCAGTTACAGATTGCTCTGGTTGCCAAATTGAAAAACTAGGATATTTGATTTCAGTTTCCAACCAAATTGAATGTTTTCAAGGAATAATGAAACAGTGAATTAATAAATCTATTCTATTTGATGATATTTGATTTTTAGATTGTGAATCACTCTTCAGTTAAGTTGCCTCTTTGAGACAAAAAGATTGATATTCCAGTGAAGGGCTCATTCTTTCTCTTTCTGAAATTTACCTAATTACAGATTTTTTTGATCATGAAAGTATTTTGTTTTGGGGCAAAGTTGCTACTCCTTAGAAATTAACAATTTTCAGCTCTATGTAATGATGCATTTTACTTTTTGGTGATTGAATTTATTAGTGAAAGACCTCCTCTTCTGTCCCCCCAAGTCCCTTGCAACAGAAATACTTTATATGATTGTAACTTGTAGGCAGAAAAAAATAGAAATGCAAAATAACTGGTAGTTGTTTTTACTAGTAGACCTTGGTAAAAGCAAGAGTAGGTGAAACTGGAATGAGGTGGGGAGATTCTCAGTAAGAATGCCAACAGTCAAAAGCCATGCTCCAAGTTGGGCATCTTAGTAGGATGAAGAGGAGGTGCTACAGGAGACCTGCGATACTTTTTAACAGATAAATCTATAGTGTTCAGTAAGCAAAGAAACAGAAATTGCACAGGATAAAAATCTATTTGGCTGCTCTGAATAGATGGGAAGCTGTATCATATTTTAAGACCAGGTCCCAACATTAAGCTCATAAAATTTTAGGCATTCTGAAGATTTTTATAGCTTTTCCCACCCTTAGCCCCAGCCTTTCCCTCAAAATTAAATGAGATATTGTATTCAAACACGTAGTTTACTTGTTTCTTTGTTGTCTGAGAATTATTATTTTATGGATGTTTAGAAAAAAGAACAAGATTATGTCCCTACAGCAGAAATTGATAAAGAAATTGTTCAAATTATCTTGAGTTTATCTCAAAAAGAGCAAGTGACATGACAGTATAATAGTACAGAATATCACTGTGTACCAGCAATCTGGTCTAATGATCATGTTATGTCCTGATGGATTTTGTATTAGTGAAGCTTCAGTAGCACAGTGACACGGCACAGGGAAAGTGTCTGGAGAAAAATATCTATTAAAACAATCACAAAGTTGTTTGTGCTACTTATGTGAGAACACACATGTTATTAGCCAAAAAAAAATAGAAGGGAAAGAGAATATGATCTGAAGTCTGCTACCATTGTTGGAACGGCTTTTAGAGACTGCAATATCCAAGTTCAAATTCATGTTGCTCTACACATGGATGATGGTACATGGAAAGCAGCAAGCGTGTCAGCCTGTCCTTCTGAGCTGTGTCATTCTTGCTACGCATTCACACACACATTTGTGTATCGGGGTTTTTTTGTTGGTTGTGTTTTGGCTTTTTTTGCAGGAAATATTGATTCTGCTAAAGAAAATCGCATGTTCTCTAGTGCATCAGTGAATTGTGTACATGATGCTCTCCAGTGAATAAAAATCTTGTTCAAGATCCCTATCATAGGGAAGAAAAATCAATCAGATATGCCTATTTTCTTTCACTGAAACCCAAACTATTGGTGTGAAAAATGACTGTGATAGTGTGCCAGAGGAGTTGTGACTGGGAGATCTTTTTGGCTTAAAAATGCATCACTTATTTAAATAAGAAGTCTCTGCTAAGAAAAATTAAATTGTATTAAATAGTTTGTAAGTATAGAGTAGGACTGCGAGTTGTTGGCTGGCTCTCACACATAAACACTGAGAAAGCAGGGGGCTCTTCTGGCCTGTGGGTTTTGTGGGGGACTTTTTTGCTTGTTTGGTTATCGATTCAAGGCTATTACCTTGGATGATGATATCTAGAGTCCCACTGCTTGAATATCTAAAAGGCACGTTTAAATTACTTCGGGGAAAATTACTAAGACAATTATGGGATTGTAATATAAAGTACCATAATTACGCTTTAATGCTTCTTATTGATTGTTGAGCTTTGCACTTCACCATGGCATAAAACGGTGAACCAATGTTTTCTTTGCCCACCCAGAAAGTTAGTGCTTTAATATTCATTTTACAAAGACAGTTTTTCAAACTCAGTAAGTTGGAATGTCCAAGATGAAAAAATATATAGTATATGAATACACACATATGTACATACATTCATCATGTTTTGAAAGGCACATGTCAGTATCTTTTATCTTTCAAGTTTTTTCTATCTTTAAATGGTCAAGAGTAGTGCTACTCTGAGGGACAGACATGTTTGCGTGTGTGCATGAGGAAGGAACAAATCTTGCCAAATGGGGAAGGATGAGATGGATGTGATTGGTGATGCTCATACTTTCTGTAGCTAGAAAAGACAGCATGTTATCTCCCAAAATTACTAGGAAGCAGAGAGAGGACATTTTGCTGAAGAAATGGGTTTCAAAACACCAGCCATTCCAACTATTTGGGGGTGTAGTCAAAAGGCAGATTTTGGACAGCTCTTTATAAACCAACCAGAGAAAATTCAAAGCGGCTCTAACATGTAAAATTTAATTGTATACAAAGAATGCAGGTAAAAAGTGTGTGTCCTTTCTGGCTTAGTTTTACACACTGAGAATAATGAAGTATCTCTTGCATCTATTGCAAAGACTCTCTGGATGAGATTCTCTCACTATAATAATGAGCAATGTGTTATCACTGCAAAAATTCCTCAGCATACCTGTTTTCAGTGGCTGTTAATTCTGTTTACCTGTATACTCCCTAAGCTGCTGCTGTAGACTCTGTAATTTCAAGACAGTATAGGTTTGTATAGCAGACAAAATGAGGTATAGCTTTGCCCCTCACTTGCGCATACAAGAATGATATTCCCTCTAGTCCCTGCTATTGGGAAGTGTTCAGTTATTTGACTATGCTCCCTCAGATCTCTGGCTGAACCTTCTCTTTTCTCTGGTACCTCCACCTACTTGGTAATGCCCAGTGCCAGCTCACAGATATCTTCATCTCCTCACTGCTACCCTTTCTGCTGCTGTCTTTTTTATAGTTTGATAGCAAATTTGGCCAATTTTCATGTTCTTTGTTTATAGCAATTTGGATGGTGAAGTTCTTGCAAATGAGTCTCTCTGAGCCTTGTTGTTAATTTATGATCATTTTTATCTATGAGATTGAGAAATATGAGAAAAATTTAATCAGGCCTTTTATGACAGCCATAAATAAAGTCTTGAGATTTGCATCTACACACCTTCCCTTCCTTTTATGAACTCAGTTATTTCCTACCAGCTGCCTCTAGGCCTCAGGAGGCGCATACGACATTTGGATTAAGCTCTGCAATAACAATATTGATTGAAATGTCTTGCTGGTCAAAGAAGCAAAACTGTCCTGATCTGTAAATACTGTATCATCATGTTATCAGCATCTTATGTTTTAAGCTATTCTGATATAAAGTGGGTTTGTCTTTCACTTGTGTATTAGGCATAAACAGCCTTCTCTTTAGACTGCAGGATGCACTTTTTTGTGTGGCACGTTCACCTTTCCTGAGGAGCTGGCTATGAGCATGCTGCCATCTCATGGCAGGCCACAGCTTAATTAGAAATGACAAACAGTACAGGACAAATGAGTACTATTATGTAAATTTGACTTGTACAAAGATAAGTAAAAAAATAATAATTCAGCCTGTGTTTTAAAACTAAGAACGTTCTGTGAGTTCCATGTAACAGATAATGAGGCTGCAAGTGGCAGAGCAATTGTAACCGAAACTACTGTATATCCTTCTACATGCACAATTTTTTTGTGCTTTTAGAAAAATGAAGGACCTTGACTACACAGTATTAATATTAAAGATGTCTGGGATATTGCAGCAAATCCCACTGAACGTTACTATCAGCACAATTTACTCCCCAGAAAAATATCTTTCTTTGTTTTCAGCAGCAGATATTAGTATACATGGTAGAGAAAAACATAATTAAATCTATTAAAGTGACTTGTTACAGAACATAAATGTCTGAATACTTGATGGAGAAAGAAAACATTTTGTCTTTCTCTTCTGCGGGTAGATAATGCTACGTCTTTTAATTCTTGTTTAAGAATTCTTAGTCTGTGAGTCTCTTCAACCATCTGACAATTTGTGTTCAGCTGGGGTTTCTATTTTTCTATGATATCAAGCTGCCACCATGATACATGGTTAACATGTAATGTGTTACTTAAAACTATGGTCTCTTAGAGTCTTCAGTTTTGGCAAAGACCATAGGGGAGAAAAGGTGTTTTTGTAGTCCATGTTTTGCTTAGAGATCTTTATTTCAAGACAGTAGTTTGCCCATATGGTCATGGTGTCACTGTTGAGAAAACCTGAAATCTGAGGCCTCACTCAAAAGGGCCATCTAGCTCAGTGTCCTGCTTCCAGTAACAGCCATGGGTGGGCCAGCTCAACTGATAGCAGCTGTAGACAGTGCCTACCCTTTTGTTTTCAATGTAAGATGGTGTTTTAGAGACTGCCAGACACACAGGATCTCTTTCTACCATTTCCATTTTACATTTGTGGGACTTCGGTTTCACAGATTATATACAAATTCTTGACCACTCACTCATTTGGCTTATCTGTAGTGTGTATCTGCTAACCAGAGAAGGAGGAAAGAATGGCTGGTGTTTCACAGTGATCATTTTTATAAATGTATGTTATACTGCACATCTGAGTTTCCTTCCGCTCTTACAGAAAGAATGGATAGAGCTTTGCAATACCTAAAGTTACATGAATTCACAACTGAAAAACCTCCTTAACCTTCTTGCAGTTTAAAGTCTTAATGCATTGGCAAGCTTATGTTTCTGAGGCAGATAATAATCTTGGTGTAGTCTTCCAGTCATACTTTTTAACCTTTCTTTTTATATAAACTCAGCCTTTGATATGCTTGTGGGTAACAATATACTTTCTGAAAAGTTGTTTCTCCATTCACCAGCAGAGTTTGTAGTTGTGTATTAATACTGGCAACTCCAGGCTGAACTGCTCTGATTTGCACTTACTATTCATCTTGTGAGCACAGAATTGCTGTGCCCTTTCATACTGCACTTTCATCTGTGGATTTAATGCTGTCTGGGAAAGTGAGCATGTAGGAACAACATGAATTTACTCATATTATATTGGCAGTGAGGACCAGGTGTACTCTTTCTGACAAATACTGTGGATAGAAGAGGGATTCTGAAGCTGAATTTCTCTGTAATCTCTAGAAATTTCTAGGTGGCTGTTGCTTCATCTCTAAAATAAGGAAGTATGGTGGTGGGGTTTTGCCTGTGGTATGAGTGGGAAATATTGTCAACTCCAGCTTATAAAATGGCCTCCCTCTGGCTATTTGGTGAATAAATTGGAAGGAGAACTTCTAGTCTTCTGATTCATACATCTATACAGTTTCTTGTGTGTTTTAGTGTGAAGAGCAGGAGGAAAGATAGCTCAGTATATTCTTGTTCTCAGCCGAATTTCTCTGGATTGATTCAGGACTTTTACACACAGCAAAAGAAAAAACATGGCACTCCCCATAGAGTTTTCTGAGCTGCATGCTCATGGTGAGATCCAAGAGAATGCTGGCAGGCTAAGATCATATTGCAGATTCCAATCTGTGAAATAAATTTTAAAGCCCTCTGAACGTTGACAACTGAAGTCTAAAAGGCATGGGTTTTAACCTAGAGACCAACTCTTGCAAGTAGACAGGACTCTGCCACCTGCTAATAAAAGACTGGTGGGAATTGGGTTTTATTTTCTGGAAGAAAAACCCATCCAGACAATTGGATGATAATCAGGGATATTACCCAAAGCAAAAGGTGTAACACAAATGCTGCCATTTTTATCTGAAATTTGTGTCCTTGTGGTTGTCCAGTAACTCTTCTGTTCTGGGACAAACTCAGGGAAAACAACAGTGTTATTCAAAATTAGAGTGAAGGGTTAGCTGATCAAAGTGAGAGAACAGTTGCCGACCAGGTGAACAAGCTAAACAATCAAGTCCTTTCTTTAGGTGTTCTTGGCTTATTTAAGAGCCTGGTGACATGCCACCTGCCAGTTTAGGATTGACCGATGGGGTTTCTCTCCTTAAATATATGTTCTCCTTTTGTTCAGCATGGCATTCTTCCTTCCCTTCATGCTCCCATTTTTATTCTCAGTTTGGTATAGGCTGCCATGTAGGTTAAAAACGATAAATAAGCTTTACTCCCCCCTTTCTCATGCAGAACTTCAGTTTTAAGACTCTGTGTTCATCCCTTGGCACCTAACTGTTCTCTGCACCTTCTACTATTGTATGAAGCATACATCAGAAATGATATTTTTTGTATGTACATGCTACTATATTCATCATCTTTCAATTTGCTTTAAATTCTTCTAAGAGGTCACAGTGGCATCATTTTATACAGTGTGGACTTGGTGTAGAGAGTGATTCTTCTAAATAGCTTTTCCCTACCACAAGCCTCCTTTTATCAGGTCTAGGGGATCATGCTGTCACTGTCATTCAAATAAAAATGTTGCTGCAACTTTTCCTTTACTCAGTCCCTTTGTACTTTCTATAACAAAAATTATGAGAGGCTTTTCATTATAGCTGAGGAGAGGAGAAAGCATTGCAGGAGGCAGTTGTTGCTCCCCCAGGATGCTGCCTAGTGAATAAAAGATTAATGTGCATTTCCATAAGATACTTTGTCTTTTTGTTAGATATTTAAAGAAAATCTATTCTGAATCTGATATACTGAATGAAGGTGTTGGCATTTCCCAGTCCAGCTTGAGGGCTGATGAACAGGAATTCTTAATGGCTTACTGTCAGAGATGTTGGCTATGCTGTATCTATTGCTCCTGAGGTCACTGCCTGCCATTGTAATTGTGGATCAGATACTGACGATTAGAGATTGCAGCAGATCCATGGACTTTATTGCTTCACAATTATCCACAGTGATTCAACAGGTGCCAGGAAGACCTATACATCAGTCATTTTAATAATGCCAGTTCTTTCTCTAAATCTCTGCTTAGCCCAACTGAAGGAAAAAAGAGGCTAAATTAGTACTGTTAGGGGGTTGGTTTTTTTCCTATTAACACATTCTGGAACCAGATTACCCTGCATGTCATTAGGACAGCTCCAAGACTTTCATTTAACATCTGACTTCAGTGGAATATTCCAGATGGTAGGAATGGTACAGTGGCAGCAGAACGGTGCACACCAGGACTGGTTTTCACACCAGGCCTTCCATTGTTTTATTGGACCTGACACCCTTATGTTATTGATTTGTACCTAATAAGCTATCTCATAACCAGTCACTTTGTATAAAATATATATTTTTAGTCTGTTTTTTTCTTATAGGTGACTTACAGGATTCTCACAAACCAGAGATGCTCAGCACCTCTGAAAGTTGAAACCATTGTTCTGTGGAAAAGTGGTTTAACAAAGAAAGGAAGACATGTAAATTCTCTGCACAGCATTTTAATGAGGAATATGATTTGTCCTACTGGAACATAAGACTTCTGAACATAAGAGTTCTGAAGATGAACATAACACTTGAAAGAATTGAATAAATGGTGTCATTATTATATCCCTGACACTTTCACATTCTTTGGATGAGAAAGACTATAGAGAAATAAATGGAACAGTCTTTTCCACTGTAAGGGGACTGTTCTATCCTGCTTAGAAAATTGATGTGTTACAGATGAGTGGTATAGTGATGAGGGGTATAAATATCATGAAAGAAAGTGGAAAATATGGAAAATTGTTTTAAATGCTGGTTTTATCCACAAGCCTGATTCTTACTGCTTTCTAAAAACGTGTGTGTTATTTTGTGAGCAATTGTTCTGATCTTCACTGATGTTAAGTCTGGGGAAGACTTTACTTTTCTAGAGGTAAGGAACCTGCTGTGAACAAAGCTGTCAAATGATGGGGTTTTTCACGTGACACTGAAATAATTTGGAAAACCATAGGTGTGCAGATCTCTCCCCTTATTTTTGATCTTTGTTTTTGTTACAGTGCTGGCTATCTGGTTACATATGGTAAGTGACAGAGTTTGACCTGATAGTAGCCAATGACCAAACTCTGATTTCACTGTAGTAGTGATTTCAACTGAGATGTTAATCCATAGCCTCTGAGTTACTTCCTTCTGTGCCAGCCTTGGTTGGAGCTTTTTTGATGTTTTGAGAGCCGGTTTGTGTGTTCTTGGGCATGTACCACAGCACGAGATATTGAAGCACATTGCACTTGAAAATCACCCTCACTAAATAGAGGAAGGGAAGATATTAGAAAATGAGAAGAATTTTAAAGTTCTATGAAGCATTGGATAAAGACTTTGGAAGTTACAAAAAAGAAGTCTGAGGTGCTCTGGGTCTTCCTTCTTTGATTTTCATCAGTGAAGCCAACTGGTTCTAGTGCTGTTGAAATCTTAGAGACAGTTGAACCGAGTTTGGTCAGACCATTGCCTTAAGGTCCTTTCCAACTCTAGCTATTCTATGATTGCCAGGATGGAGCAAGAGATGACTGCAGAACAGCTTTTAGGTATGCAGGCATCAAGGCAAATGATGTCTTGATTATTTTTTCAAGACTCGTGGGTTATAACTCTTTAACGTTAATAAACTGAGATTGTATATTCATGTCAGGCTGATGGCATCAGGAAAGACTTTAATATCATTTGCCAGCTGTATGCAAATACTTCCACTGACTTCAGCTGGGTGAGTAGAATATATAGCAGATTACCTCTGATCTCACCTGTTTCCTGCATTTCCTGCAAATTATCATAGGGAAAACAAGATCGCCTGAAGCCTGCTTGCAGCTGAATATAACAGTGAAAACAAGGTGAATTATTATGCTAATAATTCACCCACACTTGACAATATTTCAATTCAATCCTGACCCTCTGCAATATCTATCACACAGACTCTTCTTTTCCTGGACCTCTATGTAGTGAGAGGGCCTCAGTGTAGTTGCTTTCAGCAGCCTGCCTCTTTACAGTGACTGGCTGTGTACTCCTGTTAGTAACCTACTTGCATATGCCGGAGTTTGTTCTTGAGGTCCTTAACGTTGCCCACCTCATCTCCCTAACATGTTTTTTGTTAACTTTATTGAAGGAAAAAAACAATCCACTTTTCCTGCTGTCCTGGATGAATTGTTTAGTTAGCTTACTAAAGAGTGAAAAATTTAACTTCTTCATTTGGAGGGGGGCAGTGAACAAAATTGAGGTTACTAATTCAGTTATCTGTGCAACTATAGCTTTGGGAAGATAATTATATGGGTAAATCTGGAGATTTTTAATGAAATCTTAACACAGTACCCCATTTGCTGTAAATAAAGTATTTGTCCTCTGTAAGTAGTCATCTTCTGAGTGTTTAGTCATCGCTATCTGAGATTCCTTAGTCTCACTCAGCATTATCTTGGAAAACCTAGCAAGTCACTCTCATTTTTTTAAGGCTCTGAAGTCTTCAGTAGACTTAAACCAGACTCTTCTGGTTTAATCCACTTTTTCCTGTAGGCATGACAAGCTGGAAGTGTTGCTTCTCTTTTAACTTTAAAGGGAGAAATGCTGAGATACGTGCGTTGGGAATCAGTTATTCTCCAAGTTTTGCTGATGATGCCATTTACCAATTGCTTACAATTAGTCCTAAATTTTCTCTTTCCCCTGACGCTACTGTCCTGTAAATTTTCATCATAAATTCTGAATAAACACTACTAAAATCCCCTTGATAATAAGCAGGATTAATAGCAGCAACCCCAAATTAGTGTTGTGTGCTTAATAAATTAAACAAAAGTGAAAGATAGCAGAAAACTGCTTATTTGTACACTGGGGCTGATTCTCCACTGCTTTACAATTTATCTTGTCATCTCTACTTGTACAGTGCTATTATGTAAAACTAAATGGTGTATATTCCAATAGTACCACTTGGTAATTAATATCAGGACCCCATTTTGTTGCATGCTGTACAAATGCTTTACAGGGAACAGCCCAAATTACAAACTGCTTACAACTTTGATATAAAGCAATGAAACTTGTAAGCAGAGACATGAAGAAATGCTTTGTCAAAGCCACATGTCAGATCAATGGCAAAGTTATGGTCGGAGGAAGTCTATTCTGATGCTCACTGTAATGGGCATAGGGCTTCATGGCATAAAACTAAGTCGTCTTTGTGCTTTTGGAAGGAGTTGTATATGGTCATGTTGGACAGGAAGCTTTAAAATGTCTACAGTAAAGATAGCTTCTACAAAGCTGTCTCTTTTAGAGTAGTCTTTCACAACTGTATCTAATTGAGCAATACTCAAGTCAGTCTTCACTATCACACCATCCAAACAGAGGCTTCACAGGTGGTCATTTCACTGGGAAGTTATTTCAGGCATTCTTTAGTCAGAACATTAAGCGCCCTCATTCCATCCAGAGAAGAATTTAGAAAGGCTTTCTTTTTTTTTTCCTTTTTTTTCCTTTTTTTCTTTTTCTTTTTTTTTTTTTTTTAATGCAACATTATCTAAATGCTGTGATTTATAGGATTTTTTCTATTAGACTCAGCGGTCAGGAACTTTACAATTGCTACTCCTAAGGATAATAGTGCACTTTTCTCAATTCAAAGCTTGGTTTTATAAGCAAGCAAACAAAAATCTAAAGTTCCTTCAAATCAAATGCTTTGAGGAATGATTCCCCAATACAAATAGCTTGTATGACATGCTGGAATGAAGAAGGATAATTGTAGGAAAAGATAATTTCTCAATGTAATTTTCTTTGCGTATTCTTCTCCTGCTGACTTTAAGATATCCTTGATCGTATTTGCAACTGTTGCATTGCTAGTTGAATGTGGAAGTGCTATGTTACAATCTGGCAAGCCCAAACTTACGAGTTTTAATTCCTTGTACCCACCTTAATGAAAATGTGTTGGCTGCAATATCCCAGGAGTATCCATAAGAGAGATCCCTTTCTGTTGCCTCTTGGGAACGAAATTCATGTGGACTTTTCTGAGTTTTGAGTTGGTAAAGCCCAAGTGCTCTACTCTTATAAGGAATTATGGAGTCTCTCTCATACATACTATGCTTTTTTCCTGTTTATGAATAGTAATCCTTAATAATACTATGAATTCATGAACTGTATGAAGTACTCCCTGGGGTCTCAATATTTCAGTCTGAATTCTGCTTGTCTGAAAAAGTTATCCTAGTTACTGTTTCAGAGTAATATTGTTTGGGCTGGTGAAGAGAATTGGGTCTGCTGGCAGTTCTGTGGTTCTTTTCCAGTTGTGCTGTTGGAAGTGATGAATGTTTTCTATAGTCCTACTCTTGTAGGAAATGGAAACATCTCCATTAATTTTGGAGGAAGCTGGTCAGCTGATGCTGAGCATTTTGGCATATTCCTCTGTCTCTTCCAGTATGGTGTGGTATTTCATTCTCATTGCCTGTGCCAGGTTGTGACATTTATATACCATGTCAGAGTACCTTGCAAACACTTAATACCTCTCAGAAAGCTTCTGAATGAAACACTTGGGTGTCCTTCCTTTCTTCACTTTTTTATGTGTAACAAAGGTACAGGGATGATGATTTATTTACTAACCCATTATAGATATTGGTAGCAGTAGTATATTGAAAGTAGGTTTTCTAGATACAGACTGAAGTTTTAATCACTGCATCATACTTCTCCAAAGACTCCCTCTGAACATGACAGTAGTTCAGAATTCTTTTCCCTATGTAGTTGCCCTGATACCTTCTTCATTTCCAATGAAGAGAAGCTTACAGGTCATTGAAGAAAATGAAAATTACTTTAAAATATCTGAAGTGGATGTCTCTTCACTCAAATAAACCTAAATACAATCACATCTCAAATGCTTGGTATTTCCACTGTCTAACCAAACTCTTAGCTCTTACCCAAAACGGGAAGAGACAGTGGTGTTTGGTTGTTCCTATCCTTGAGCAAATGTTATATCTGTGGGAAAGGGGGCCCCAGTGTTTGACCTGAATGTAAATACTGAATGAATGAGCTGAGTTAGATGACTGCTAGTCACATTTGAAATAATATCTTAATTATATTTAGAGTCTCTTTAAGCACACTCTTTTCCTGAAATTGAAGTTTGGGTGATAGATCAAAATAATTCTCCATACATTAAAGGAAGCATTGGATTCTCTGATCTCTGTGGTGATTACCTACAAGGTATTAGCATGAAGGACTGTTAGAGCATGAAGTTGCACAACATATCACACCAAGAATGGTTTCTTCTATTGAAACATGACTCTAGGGCCTTGTCAGTACTTGAAATTGTTCTTGGATAGCTATTTCAAAATAAGTATGAAGTCTTAAGTTGCTGTTTGAAGACCGATTCTCCATGAAGTGTTTTTCTTTTAGTGAGACTGCATAATTAGTTTTTGAAGTCCTTCCCTGCAAGAGGTTTCCAATCAATGAACTCTGGCCTATGGGCACTCTGTATGAGGCAGTGTTGCATGCAGAGAACTTGCCGGATTGGGTCCGTTATGTCAAACTTCCTTCCTCTCACCTTTCAAAGTAATTGTGAAAACTCACTCACTGCACTGAGCATGCTGGCTCCAAAGACCATCCCACGCTGAGTGCTTTCTCTCTTTGTGATCTGCTTCAGTATATTGAAACAGCTTGCATCCTCCGATTACAAGCACTCAGGGGTAAGGATGTGTTTTGTTACTTGTTTTGCTCAGCTCTCCTACCATAGTGTTCCTTGTTCATCTCTCTTGGAACACAGTGTATGGTACAGCAAAATAGTGTTGTGTTAAAAGAACTTGAAGTTCTGAACAAGTAGACAAAGAGCTTTGGAGTTCTTATCTCCTTACATTTTGATGTGGTAATTCTATGTAATTACATCACAAGACACGTCTCTTCAACAGGGAAGCCTTAACTGTGGCTCTTTCATGAGTCCAGAGTTAAAGCACCTTGTACTGCCTTGGGTTGAGCTCACATACTGAGTCTAACTCTAACATGGCCTCTGCTACCTTAGAGTAATGGTTATACTAAATATCATAATGGGTAGCAGATTCCAGCCTTACCCATTCTGTTGAGAAGGACATACTTGGTGTCTACCATAATATGCTCTCTTGTATTGTGGTTAGCTGCCATAAGAACATAAGGTACAAGAAAACATTTTATTACCTTGCAGTTGCTTGGGTCATCACTTTGTCTGGAGAATGTGTTTCACTCCACTTCAGAATTAAGTGACTCTAATATGGCTTTTTTTAATGTGTATTTTCTTTGTTTTCATGCTGCAGAAATAGTTTGGATCTTCTGGTTATTCAAAAGCCCAGAATGTTTTTTCTACACAAGAAATATCCTCAGATCTAATTTTGCACCCTTTGATACATACCCGTCTGTGAATTGAAGCTGAGGGATCACTTCTTTTTTAGTCTTAAGTGACACACTTTAAATGAATAGCTTTGGTTTCAGCTGCAGTCAAACAGGATTTTTTTCTATTCTTGTATATTGAAAACAAAGTTGGTATGGTTTGCATCTAGTAATATTTTCAAATATTTAAATCTCCAAACTTCTGAAATTCTAGTATTTCTGTAAATTCATACACAATGACCTGAAATATTTTTCTGGCATAGAGAAGGTAACAAGATGTAATTATGTATAGCTGAACTCAGAATGGTTTTCCCATTGTCCATGCTGCTAAAAATGTGAATAGCATTCCCTTTGTCCTCTTTTTCATTTTTTTATTTCTTGAATAAACTATTTTTATGATCTTCTTAAACTTTTTATCTAATCCTATTCACTGGCTTTACTGTGCCCATCGCCTAGTCTTTTTATGATGCCTCTCTGTCTTTCTAAAGTCTTTTATTAATGCTGCACATATGTATATTCTTTCATTTCATTTCATTGTGTTGCATTTTTTTCTTGCTGTCCCCTTTTTCTTGTCTCCCACTCATTGTGATAAATACCATTTTTGCATTCTGTTTGTGAATCTTAGTCTTCACAAAAGGCAAAGATACCCAGTTGACATCACAAAGAGAATGTCAGTGTTTAAACATCAAGGGCTTCATTTTGTAAAGGTTGAGAGTGCTTAAAGTTCCATACTGAAATACAGGTGCTCACTTCTGCACACTTGGTCTTCTTTTCTTTCTTTCTAGCTGATAATAAGCTGTTAATGAATGCAGAACTTTGCTGAATAAATATATTAATCATTTAACTGTTATACAAATCTTCAAGACTTAAAAATATCAAAAGAAACATAGATAAAATCTTGCATCCTTCTTGGGCCAGATTTTCCCAGTGTCAAGTACTAGTCCTATGAAAATAGACATGAAGGCCACCATTAATTTTAGAATGAAAGGACGTGTGCTGTGGATGCCATTAGCAGAATAGTCTGTCTAGAATTAATGGTATTGTCTTTTGCGAATATATGAAAATGAGCAAAACCTTCAAATGAAGGAAATAGTGTGCCTGGGTTTGGGGAATGCCCTTGGAGTTAGGTAGATAGAATTTGTCTAGCAGTGAACATAGCATGGCTATGACCTTAGAGTGGGCCTTGATTAAAACTCAGTCATGTAATCTATTGACAGGAGTCATAATGATTTAGTCTCAGGCTTCAATAACACAGCCGCAGTCTTCTGTAAGAACTGTTTTTCTTATGATTTCCACTTTAGCTGCTTTGTCCTCTTTTTTTAATCCTGCAAAGTCACAGATTTCTGATTTTGCTCTAGCAAAACAGTTTAGCGTATGCTGGACTTCAAGCATGTCATTAGTCCCGTTGGCTTTGATGGGATGTAACTGTGTACTTACCAGCCCTGGAGACAAGAGCAAATTATTAGCTGCAATACAGTCATTTCCAGTGTTGCATTCTGGAAGGACTCGTAACAAGGCCAAGACTGATAAATGTAAATAACATAATAGACATCAGCAGATGTTTGGGAGTTACAGAGAATAGAGAGCTGGGATATTGTTATTAAAATATATCTCCAGCTTTATTCCTGCTGAAATGTTCTTTGTCTGTAATGAGCATTTACTATGGCAATCTTTGCTGTTGAGCTCTGCCAAAACCCTTCATTCTTCTCTCCTCAGTGCTTGAGTTTTCCTCCCAGACCTATGCTTTTCTTGAGCAGACTGATTAGTTATATCAGTAATAGCATATCTGATGCATTTTCTTCCTTAGCCTTGCAGGTCACACGCAGGTTATGCTCGCATTCTTGTGTGGGATTTGTTGTTTACCCAAATGGAGATACTTTATTTCTGAAAAGACAGATAGTTATTGTAAACCTGTCCACAAAAGCCCTATTTTTTTTCTCTCCTAATGATACCTGGCTTAATGAAAGATTTGGTTTGTGTATTCCTAACTTTGTAAATGCATTAGTAATTGTGGCTTTTACTTCCAATTCCTTCACTGTGATACACTTCATTAATTCCACAAGTCACATTCTTTCCAGCTTTAGTCTAAATTGCTGTATCATTTACAGTTGATACAGTTGTCATAGAAGCTTTGCTAAGTATTTGGTCATTTCATACCCTTTGGCAATAGATTTCTGATTTTTAAATAGCAGCTTCTTTTTCTCTGGTGCTCTGTCTTTTCTTCTAATACATCAATTTGAACTAGTTGTCATGATACGAATAGGTATTTCTTCATATTGAGCCATGTACAACAGGCGCCAGTTTGAGACTACCTAATGGTAGCATCTAGGGTCAGGTAATGGGGGAAAAAAAGGATTTGCAAGCACATTGAATTTATACAATTAATTTTCTTTGGTGCTCTCAGTTATCTGTTTTACCTGTTCTCTGTAGTTCTTAAAATACTTCTTTTTTCTTTTTTTCTTTCTATTTATTTGTTACTGACAAAAAAGGGAATCCTGTTAATATTTGAGTGAATAGGATTAAGTGAAGATTTAAATCACCGTCTTTCTGGGCTTTTTGATTTTCAGTTGTCTTGTTTCAAAAGGTTTTTCATCTGTTAAGCTCTGCTTCAGGAAAACACTTAAGCACATACTTAAATCCATCAGTACAAGGAAGACCCGTAAGCCTGGATTTAACTAGATGCATATTTCTAAACCAAGGCATTAAGCTGTTTGCTCAACATGCAGAAAATTCCATCTTTTTTAATCACGGTGCTCATGTACGTCCTTGCCAAAACACACTGCCTTATATAAATATTTACAACTGAATGAGCTGTAGTACAGATGGGAAGGTATGGTTTTTTCATGAAAAACATCAATTTGGGATGTAAGTATAGCCAGATATTTGGTGGTGGCAAGAGAAAGATAGTCTGATTAGGTCTAAGCTTAACTTTCATTGGCTAGGTACTAGGCAATTGACATGCACTAGGCAATATAGGATTAAATGCCCACCATAACCAATTTCCTACTGGAATTAATAGCTGTGATGACACAAATCAGCAGGATCCCTTCCACGGTGCCAGCTGAACACAAGATTTCTCAGTGTTTGGTACATGATGATATTCAGTCATCTTTGGTTTCCATGAGGTACCTTTTCTTCCAGTCATTGTTTATTGGTCTCAGTTTGGAACCTGTTTTCATCAGTATTTAAAAGTCTGGTTCTTTTGTGCTGTCAATAATTCCTGATCCTAGGCAGGCTCTAGCCATCCCTTGAAATTTGAGAAATGTTATGAGACAAATTTGAGTGTGAAGGTGGATAACTCCATGGAAGGATTAGCAGGCCACTGAGCTACTCTTTTTCCTGCCACTTTTGGACTTGCTGTTCTGTCCTCTTTACTTCTGCTTATTTCTTCTCTTTGAAGAAATTAATCTGAGATCTTTTATCTCCTCTGACCTCTGCTAGTGTTTAGAGGATAAGGAAGTGTAGGAGAAAGACAGAAGGGAGGTAATGTTGCATAATAAAATTCACTTTCTGGAAATCCTGCCATCAATTTTACCCAGGGTAAATGATTAATGAAAAATCAAAGTAAATGAGACCTCCAATTTGTGATTCTGCCATTGAATAAAGCAAGCAAATCCCCTATACTTCTTGGTGTCCTAGCTTACAGCACCCCACTTGTGTTTGGAGCCACAAGCAGACTGTAAACAGTTTGTGTGCAGCTGAGGGTATAACAGGAACTGCTGTATACAGAGTTGTAACTGTGAACACCTAGTAAATTTTAACCGGCAGTTCTGCCTGCAAGTTACCCATGCTGCAGGTCAACCCGCCTGATGCTGGGGCTCCTTGGAATGTCCTTGTAGAAGCTGGGCTATGAATCACCCTGAGTAGCTCCTTGCCCCTTTGCTCTCGGAGGTTTGCAATGTGTCTCAGTCTGGGGAAGACTTAATTGTGCAGTTTATAGGATTAGCAATTTTGCCTGTTCCAGGCTAATTAAGAGCAGTGTTGATGTTAGGGTTGATGTTCCTGTTTCATTCATTGCCACAGTTCTTACCCAAATGAAAATGAACACATTAAGCAGTGCTTCCAGATATATTTTACCAAATTTCATAGCGTGAGAAAAGAAAGAGCAGGGGGAGAAATAGAAGCCACTTAAGACGGGTTTTGTTTTTGTCTCTTTTTAAGCAGTCTGTGTAATTAGCTTAAGAAATTACTGGGAGCATAAAATGACCAGATTGTATGTATTTGAAAGTCATTTCTCAAATGACTGTTTATTCACCAAAGACTGATATCTTTTAAATGCTTCCCTGTAAAATACATTTTACTGTGACGCCTTAAGAATATTATAACAAGGGACTTTGCAGAACTAACAGATCTGAAATCACAGAAATGCACAACAGTGATTCATTTCTTGTATCAGTCCTTCAATCCATTCTTAGCTTCCCTGTGTGCAGGTGTGTTATGATCTCTGTGCCCCAGGAGTGAAAGCCAGAATATTCCCAGAACAGCTAGAGGAATGTATTTTCCAGATACTGGTATTGCATCTATTCGCAAGGTGTCTAAATGCAGAAATCATTTAAATGCATCTATAGTCAAATCTAGAATTAGAACCAACAATGCACCCTACTAAGTTCCCTAGTAAGTTTTCACGTGCGGTTACTTTCACCATCTGTTACAGTTTACTGGCTTTATTGGGTGTTTGCAGTGCAAGCAGAAGAGGAGTCATCACAAAGCCACACTGGCCTGGAACTTCAGGGCAGTAAGATTTATTTTTTCATTATAAAAGGAGAAATTGTTTCTAATAATCTAATATATACTCAACTCTTATTATTTAAATTGAACATGGAGCTCAAGAATTTGCAATTTTATGACATAATTCACTACTTGTACTTTTATAGGAATAATTAGCATCTAAACAACATTTTTTTTTCTTGTGCAGCCCTAAGCTCATCTTATATAGAACCAATTATATCCCTGTATTTCAGTCTTTTAGAAGCTCATGGCACAGCAGTTGCTCTTACGGAGGTCAGCAATGGTAATAAGTTGTTCGTAGGGACTTTTTCCACTATTTGCATTTTAACAGTTACTGTGCATTGTATTTATGCTGACAGCTCCTGTCAGCATCCACAGATATTAAACCACCTGTGTCATTTTTCTGCCTGTGCTTTGTTGGTCTGGATTTGACACTCATGGGAACCTGTGTAGGTAAAAACACAGTTACTTGTGTTAGTGCAAAATAAGCATAGAATGCATGTAGTGGCATTTAAATTAGGTAATGTTGCTCTTGATTTGCTTCAGTGGAAAGGCTGTTTTGTTATGTGCAGAGAATGTAATGTGCATCTTAAATTATATTAGTTGGTGTTAATATCTGATAGAAATCAACCAGTGGTGGACTATTAATGGAGCTCTGATTTGCAAATTTTGACACAATAATGTCTGTTACCTCTTTGTTCTTCATCTCTGAAAGTATGCACAGTATGAGCTAGGCTAGGGTAAGCCTATGATCCCTTCTGACCCATAGTTATCTAAAATGGAATATTGATTCTGTTTCTTGTGTTAAAGTGCAATAGTATCCCTAAGCAGTTTAGAATTTACATCAGAGATCGCAGGTAATACTAATTTTAATAGTGATGCCAAGAAATCTGCAGGTTTGGGTGAAATGGATCTTTGATAAGGCAATCATCCAATGATTGGGGAATTTTGAGGACTTTATATAGAGCCAGTAATGGTCTGGGTGAAGAAATTATTTATTTAGTGTGTGGGTGTTCAGAATATTGGATGATCTGCTTTCTTACCAAAATCTGTATATATCCAATAAATTCCATTTGAAGTGATCATCAGTAATTATGCTAGATGTAAATTTTCCATTCTTTAGTTATAAGATGCTTCAGTTTCTTGCCAGATACCATGGTTAATTACAGACAAGTTAATTACTCCCCAGTCATGATTTACTGTGGCTACTGGCCGCTGTTTCCACTTGATTGCTGCCACATCTCAGAATGACAATGAAAAATTATGCTCCAAATTGGATGCGAAAGGAAGAGAAATCCAGTTTAAAATGCAAAACTAAAAGAGCAGCAAACGTTGGTAAACTCCAGAATAGAAAGAGTGGAGAAAACTCCTCTCCATGCCCACCTCCTTCCTCCCCCCACCATTATAGTGGGCAGTTGAAAATGTAGTAATTATCAAAACCATGAACTGAGAAAACCACATTAATTTCTGTCCACCCCCTGACCCTGTTTGTCTGGTATCAAGCTACTGCATCTTGTCATAAATTATGAAGTCTGTGAAGCAAGGTCTTTATTTGTATCAATTCTCACAATGTAGAACAGGTCTTTTTGATCCCTGATACTGGCACCTGTAGTTACAAACTGCTGCATCATATGACAGTGGCATCTGTAACTATAATTAATATAAAACTCTTGTAACCTAGATACCTTCTTTTATAGATTCTGATTGTCTGTTGCCAAGTAGGTATTATCATTGTACAGTATTTTTGTGTTGACTGAGGAATTTTCATTGCTTGTCCCTAGTGGGACATCTTTCTGGTCTTGTATCATAATAGCCTGGAAAGGTTTGCACTGGCTAAACTACCAGCGTCAGCAGCAGTTCAGTTTCATGTGTAGATCCAGTTAGTTAGCAACTGCTCTTGGGTCTCTTCCACCATAACTAGAATCCTGCTTCTAGACTTCTCCACCTTTGGGAGCAGAAAATGCTCTCAGAAAAGCCAATAACCAATGTGTATGCTGTGACTCGACCTTTAGTGGGCACCTGTGGTCTGTAGTTTTTGCTGAAATCTGGCTGTGCTCTGTTTTTGTGCCTGGCACTTCAGTTCTGTGCATGCCGCTGTCTCCTGAGAGTCTTGCTTATTCTGGTCTCTCCCTGTTTGCATGCTGAAAACTTGAGCTGTTTCTCTTGATTTTGCTATGTGAGGGATCCTTGTTAGAGTCAGTCTATGTTAGACTAAAACTTTGGCAGATGTGGACAGACACAAAGTGGTTTTGTTTTGGCATCTGAATTTTGCAATTCCAAGTGATTTGACCGGTGGCACTTCTTGGATAGCAGCCTCTTACACTTACTCTCTCCTCACCACGTTTCTTGAGGATTATTTTGAAAGTGCATTAATAAGAATGTCAGCTGCAGGCATCACTGATGGTTACAGTGACAAAAATGTGCCATAAAAAAAGCTGAAAACTTACTTCACCTTGAGATTCACAAGGACGTTTATGTACACAGTCCCTCTTCTAAAACAGACTGCAGTTCATCTTCCAGATTTGTTCTCACTGCACACAAGCATTCATGGAGAAAATGTTTAGTCAATGCTTGGAACAACTTAGGCCCATGTCATATAAAGGAAAGCTGGATCTTGTTAAGTACTCCAACAGTGAAGTCAGAGACATGTATCTTCTAAGGTAGCTGCTAAGATTCTACTTAATGGCTCATTACTTGTAAGCAAGCAGTCTGATACCATTTACAGTGCCATGTAAAGTAGTGAGTGAAATGGAAAAACATATGGGAGAGCAAACTGTGCTGTTACTAATTTTAATTTTCTGTTTAATTTTCATACTATCGGTAAAATGAATTCCTTCTAATATGAAAGTGCATTTAACCTGTCCTATCCCACCACTTCTGTCCAACAAACAGATGACATGAATTGTCTTTTTACTGTGTTTGCTTTGGTATGTAGGATACCAGGTTTCAAGAGTTTTGTCTGATTGCCTAACAGTGCTTACTCCCTAAATTAATTCTTTGTTCCTTCTGTTATTTCATACTCATTAAATAGAGAGATGGGTATCTGTGAGTAAGAACTGCATTGATGCTCTAAGGACTCCTGTCTCACTCCCCTCTTGGGGGAAGGAGTATAAGTCATGTAGGTGATGGCTTGTCCAGGCTGCTAGCAGTGAGAAAGATGGGTTTGCATTCCTGTGCAGGCACAAGCAGGTTGTTTAATTAGTACAGTGTCAGTCTCTGGGTGATTGTTTCCTTGTTTATTCAGGCAGGGCTGAGTAGGCAAAGGCCACTGTCTTGTTTGGTAGTTATTGCCGGCTAATGACTCAACAGGGATCTCGCAGTTATTAAAGCCCTTTTTTTCCCTTTATCACAGTCTGCCTTAATACTTTTGCCCTTCCCTTAAGGCAAAGGCAGAGTACGCGTTTCCCAGTAAAGGAGCCTGCGTAATTATAAAGGTGCAATAGTGACCTGCAAGGACAGTGCGCTAGGAAGCTGATAAACAGCTGGAAACTTAGTCTTCTTGAGATTTACCTCATATGTAACACAACTTGCATTCCAGGTATTAAGAGATGGAGCTTAGTCAACTATCCTGATATTTGAGCAGTAATTATCCTAAGGAGTTCCATGATTAGGGTGCACTATTTACTACCGTTACTGTAAAATAACACAGTGTTCTGTCTTGCTTTAAGAAGGGTAGTGATGCTTTAAAATGAACGGCTGCTAACAGGAGTAATCCTATAATCAGGATAATGTTTTATACACCAGACTATTTTTATACAATGCCACTACAGCAAATGAGCATATTCTGATAACATTGAACAAGTACCACAATTTTCCAGGTGGGCAACTTTGATTAGACATTGGTCTTTTTCTTTGGGAACTTAAGGTTCTGCTAAACAACATACTGTGCTGAATTGTTAAGTTTAAAATGAGATAATTCCTCTTTATAAATACTTGTCTTTCCACTCTAAGTCCAGAAACATGATTTTTATTTTCCAGCAATGCAGGGTTATAAATACCTAAATACTTAAGTACTCTGCCAAAATACTGCCCTCTCCAGCACTATAAAATTGAGAACATTACAAGTTTTGGAGATTTATTTTGGGCATAAACTTTATATGGTTAATGTCATTTTTTTCACCTGTTTTATTGGATTTAAGTTATTGGGGGTTTTTTTGAGCTAAAACAACTGAAGAGATGTGACCCCATTTGATCCAAAAGCAATGGGATCTGTAGTTTCTAGTGCTGTTTTCCATACCTCTGTTCATGGTGAAGAAAGCTGAGTTGCTGGATATGATTTTCACACATCTGAAGCAGACACCTTCCTTCCTCTAGTAGAAACCAGTTGTCTGGTAAGGTGGAGCATGCAGATGCACCTAGTCCAGTGTGTCTACAAACTAAGCCAAGCACATGCAGGGATTTAAATTCAAGGTCAGTCACTTGATTTTGGCTCAAGTCTATTTGGGGAGCCATAGCTTTAAAACAAATGTGCAGGATTTGTGGTCTGGAGAACTTATGTTGAATAGGGTAGCTGCCCAGCAGGATGCAGGGAAATCAAAGTATTAAGCATAAAAATAGGGGGAGTTTAATGTTTGAAAATATATTTCCATTTTCTTCAGTAACCATAACTGTGTTTTTTGATAAAAATGTTTACAGCAGAAAATTCTAGAGATTAGGAATTACCAGATTCATGTGTGGCCATAGACTGACTAACAGTCAGATGCAGTGACATCTAAACTCAGAGCACCTGGATCTGCCAGAGCTGAGCATCACCTGCATCGTGGCAGCATTTGAACCCACTGCATCACCTGCTCCCCACAGTACTGCATTGCACATATTGAATAGCACATTCTGGATTTTGTAGATCTGTGGGAATCCATTCCTGCTGCTTTGGGCTCACTCAGTGCATCAGCATGACATCTAATATGCATGTATAGAACATGCTTATGTGTGCACAACCCATTTTAATTACAGATATCTCAAACTTAGATTCGTCATCTTAGTTTTCTTCAAGATGTTTTGCTGCTCTTTGTGCATTATGAGTATCATTTTCATGGTTCAATCGTTAAGATTTTGCTTCCTGAATTAGCATCTGTATTTGGCATTTTCTCAATAATAAATAGGTGATGCTGTGATGAGAGTACCCGGGAAGGCTACATTATATTCTCTGGCAATTTATTTTAGAGACACGTGAAGTGTGTCCTTCTTTCAAGGCAGAGCTGATGCTATTCCATATAGTGTATCTCAGTGCTTTTAAATCCTCAGGGAAATTATCTTTCAAATTACTTAAGGGGCAAAAAATATAAAGGCGGCACGGCTTGACACTGAGGATTAACTGCTCCTACGTAAGTTAATTTGGTTTAAAGATGTGATGCTTTCTGGATATTGATTTGGATATTTTAGTTCTAAAACTCATAAATTATAGGCAAACTTAGCACATTATGAGGATACTTGGCTGGATATTAAAATTTTAAAAGTACTTATGAGATAATTGCTAAAGTCATAATTGCTCTGAAATTCTGGAGGTTTTAAAAGAATTCAAACCCAGGAGTAATACAGGAGAAGTGGGAAATAAATCCATTTCTAGAAAGACCAGCATCATTTGTTAAAGCAAACAAATAAATTCCCCAGTTGGGGCACACCATCTGTGACTTTATCTGTCTCCTTTGTGCATGTTACACTGAGTTTTCTACAACTGATTCCAAAGAGGCATGGGGATATTTGGTGTGTAGAAGGTTTAAATCTGTGGGATATTCAGATGTGAGAAAGTAAAATAAAAAGCTTGCATCTCTTGTAGCATCATTATAAGTAATTCTTGATGCGTCTTTTTTTCACTTGAAGACTTAACTTGTTCAGTGAAAAGAGTGTGCATTTCCAACAGATACATAGAGTCTGGGGACCAGTAATGCAATGGCAAAGTGTTTATAGTGCAAATAAGTTAATGAAAATAGCTATTGGTATTGTTAGGTAGCTATTGACGAGGAAAACCCAGAATTCTGCTCCAAAATATATTCATCTCTTATATTTAGTACAGAACAACAACCAAACAAAAAACAAATCAAACCCAAAACCCCATCAAACAAACAAACAAAAGAACTGGATTCTTCTATAGCCACAGGAGGAGGCAGAGCCTTTGAAGAATGTGAACCTCTGACAAGGATGCCGCATGGAGTTTGGCATCTCTAACTTGCTGGTCATGGGGTACAGTGGGTTCATGGGCTCAGCTGCCACACTCCCAGCCATGACTTTGTACCATCATGATTTATACACACTGCTGAGGCAACCTGGCTGCTTGGATGTTCTGCCTGCCTCAGGCAAGGCCAGGGAATAAGGGCTGTGCAACCTGGGAAAGGGTTATTGGGGTTTTCCTTCTGAAGAGGATGCTGCTGGTTTGCAGACAACATCTTGCTGCTGACAAATGGAGTATCCAGCCAGGACACGCCTTTCAGGTGAGACTGTAGGAACGGGCTGGGAGCTGACAGGGAGCCCCAGAAGTGTGTGCCCATTATTTTCTACCTTTGCAATGATTCTGCTGCTTTTGCAGTCCCTGTGGAAATGAAGTTCAGCTAATTAAAGGTAATGGACATCATGCTGTGAGGAGCATTGCAGATGAGTGAAGGTTTGTGGAATGGATTCTAAGGCAAACAGTCATGTTTTTCAACAGCCATAGAACCTAGTAACCTGGGGTTTTCTATAGCTATTAGTCTGTCTGTAGTTGCTATCGCTTCCTCTTGCTATTATCTCTGTCACTTACATTACAACTCTCCTGTACAGAGCAGTTGTAGTTGGTTTTATTTAGCAAAACACCTTTGATCACACTTGATTTCCTTTGTGCTTCAAGAAGATAGAGCTTATGGTGTGCTTGTACAGAGGTTTTTGCATTTAAGGCTACTTTTTACTGTCTTAATTGTCATGTGTGTAAGATTCTTGCCCTGGAGTTAGGTAGTCTCCTACTAATGCTTTTTGTTGCTTACTTTTAAAACACTTGTCATGCCCTCAGGAATTACTTCAACGTGTCTCTGGTTTTTTGGCTTCTCACTGAAATGAATGCAGCCACCTTTTTGTTAAAGGAGAATTATTATTTTCCTCTCTCAGTGTCATTATACTTCTCTTGCTGAAATGAATGTGCCATTAGAATCCCCCTCAAACAAGTCATAAGGGCTTGCCAGATACTGTGTGAGGTACAGATCATGATTTAAGAGAACACTGCTAATTAATTTCTTCTTACTAATTTTTTCCTTTAATTACACAGTATTATGTGAATAAATTGTCAAAGCTTCAGGATCTTTTCTAGCTGCAGTGACTTTATTTGTCAGTTTAAAAAATGCCACCATTGTAAGAGGAAGATATAAGGAAAGTGTGTTCAATTTTCTGGAATCTGGCAGCTGATACAGTTTCTAAAAGGAAATTTAGAGCAAAAAATACTCAAATCCATAGGTAGAAAATCTTTAATTGTTCTCAGTTATTAAGAAACCTGGCAAGGTTTTACTGCTTCATTTTTAAGTCCAGTTGATCTATAGTTTATTCTTAACATGTAACAGAGATATTTGTTAGTTAAATGTAAAATAAGCTCTTTAAGTGCATGTCATCCCTCCAGCAAAGCGCATCCTGCTCTGTAGTACTTTAGGCAATACCCTTAATTCAAATACTAAGAATACACTAATACTGAAGTATAATGAGTACACTGAGTACACTAAGCCTTTTTCCAGAAGTGGATTTAGTGGAGGGTGAAGGGCAACCTGATGGTATTTAAACATTTTAGCTACTACAGGTTTTGGGGTCTTTGGAGTAATGATCTGGACTCTTTTCTCCTGCAAAGGAGGTGGGAAGATAAAATAATGGTTGATATTAGCCAAGATAGTCAATGCATAGTTCAACAACGCACATGAAGCTGATGAACATGAAGTATTTTTCTCTACAGAATCAAATCTAATAGGATTCCAATATTTCAATTGACTTAAGTAAAAATTGGATTCCCCTTGCAGTTTAACGATTAAGGCTGCATCAAATGACATTGATCTGAGACAAGAAATGAAAACTTTCACCTTCATTCTAAGCTTGTATTTCTCCGAGCCATAATTGATGATTCTCACCAGGAAATTGGATAAAATTTATTTAAGAAAGAACTAATATATAGGAAATCTTTTGCTTAAATATTTCTTGTTCATTTTCTCCTTTCCTTCTCCTTTAGGGCCTTAATTACAAGATTGTTTATGTAACCTCTGATATATCTAAATGTCTTGTGAGTTTTCTGAGCTCCCACCCTTTTGAAGCATTGATCCTTTTTTACATGCCCAGAGCAGACACGCATCAGCATTCCCTTTGTCTTCTATGCAGCCAAATAATTTGAAACAGACTTTTTCTTCTTAAAATTCTATTGTTGTAATCTACTATTTTTTAATTAAAATAATTACAAGCCTCTACTAGAATTCATAGGTTTTCCACTGAGACTCCTTTAAATAAGTGCCTAACACTCTACTTTCAAAGGACCCTTTGTTGCCTCACTAAAGCTGTGTTGGAGTATTCCCTGAAATAGCTCAATTGGTTTGGATTCTTTTTTCCTTTTCTTTCCTGCAGCCCTATCCGTTCACTTTCAGGTTTGCAGTTTCTTGCTCTTTCTTCCATAATTACATCTTCATCTACCAAACTTTCCTTTTTCATTAAAGATCTTTGAATCTGTGCAATGCCGCTGGGAAACTCAGCTGGTTTCCATATTGGTGTCTGTTCCCATTTTCATGTATTCCATAGAAGCTTTCATTCAAGGTAGCTGGTATAAGAGAGGTTTTCTGAATGTTTTACAGTGGACGTTTTTCCCCCTCAAATGTGAGGTCCTTGACATTTTTATTCCGTTTGAGAAGGAAAATGACGTTGTTCAGAACACCATGCTCGATGCTAGAATATCCAGTACCCTATTTTAGACTATTCATCTCAAAAACAGAGTTTTCAAATTAACCTCTGTGTTTGTAAGACTATGTGTTTATGTGGGTTAGAAGAGCTCTGCTACATTGAGTAATCTGGTTCTATGACATTTCCTATCCATTTCTCTCGGTGAAAGTGTTGAGAATTCCCATGTTCCAGGAAAAAGCCCTGCTTCTTGCATAACCGTTATCCTTTTACTTAGCTGGTAATTCTACTTAAGACATAAAGGCCTTTTGAATAAAATGTACTAAGGACTACTTCTGCAAACAGAAATTTAGCTTTGAGCCAGGATGGGAAAAACAAACTGAAGCCCCAGAAAAGCAGTGGTTCTGCTTATCATGTAGCAGTTTCCTCTGTGTAAAATGGGAAGTGGCTGAACCTAAACATCAGCTGTACACATAGGAACATCTTACTTGCATGCTAACAGTTCATTGATAAACCACTACAGCTCTGAAGCTAAGAACAGTGGTGAAAATGTTGTAATCTAACTAATTTGAAGATAAAAACTGAAGATTTTTATCTTCAGTCTCATCGTGGTAGTCCTACATCTTCCCAATTAACTTAAGGTGCAAGTTAAGGTGCGTTGAGTGAAAATAATACAATTGAAAACACAGCAGAAGTAAATGCTATTAAATACTCTAAAGCAATCAGAGGAAATGCATTAATCTGTAGAGATGCTAAATCTACCAGTGCAAGCAGAAATAAATTATTAAGCTATTATTTAAACCCAGAAATTATAATGCAAGTGTAAATCATAACAGAGTGACATATTGGGCTCCATTCCTGGAGAGTCTTAAAGTGGGGCAGATTGTCCCTTTTCAGCTGTAGTCTCTGGATTCGTGCTGCCTGAGCAATCAGCTGTTGTCAGGCTGAGTGCTGGATAAATTGAATTCTGGATCAGACTGCTGATGTATGAACGTTATTAGGGCTGTACATGGCATTGTACGTAGGACAGTATTTCATCTATAATGTAAATTATCCAAATTTTCCTTTTGTCTATTTCTGTTCAAATGTAATTTACTTCCTCTTTTAGGAAGCTGCATTTTGTTACAATTTTATCTATCTTGCAACTGAGTAATCCTGAGATTTCACTGCATTGGAAACATGCAAAGTTCAGGAGTTGTATACATCCCAGAGACCATGCAGCAATACTGTAATGCAAACCAAGTATACTTCAGTGAACAGAAAAATGACTTTTAATAGCAAATAAATTACAAGGATGCTGGTTTCAGAGGATGCAAACAAGACTCAGCTATTCAGGTTGGCAACTTTATCCTCTAATAGTTTAATGACTTCATTTTTGAGTAGTGGTTTTCAAAATGTCTGTCAACAGACCTATGGAAAAGACAGAAAATCCAGGTTGTCTTCATGATGCTCTGTGCTGAAAGAGAAATGCTCTTCCCCCACAACTTGCATTAATGTCCATGATACCTGGAAAGCCTCAGGCAGTTTTGCAGGCTCCTGTGGTTATGCATTGAAAAGTCTTATTGACTGGACGAAATCTACTGCATTGTCAGCAGCTGTCTAAATAAAAGCTGTTTTCGAGGATTTCTATAAGTTTTGATGACTGGTGGATCCAGTAGGTTACAATTGCTGGGCTGTAGTCCTGCTTTTGGTAATCATTGCTATATATATTCATATATAAATCTCTCTATATATTTATATTTTATATATATACAAATATATACATGTTATAATAGTTAGTCTTCAGGTTTACCCATCAGTAAAAGAAAAAACCCAAACCAAAATACAACTGAACCCACCTCAAACAAAAACAAAACAACCAGAACCCCCAAACACACTCACCCCAAACCCAACTGTATATAACTACTTCTAGGTCTTGTCATTTCTTAATGATTTTATGATTTCTGCTTTCCAGGGAGAGGGAAGATTAAAGGCAAGTGTATGCATATTCTCTAACATTAAATTCAAAGGCCCAATTACTAGCATCATCTACTGGGGTCACTGAACTAGCCTAACAGAGAACTGTGGGAAGAAAAAGATGAATATGGGAGCTACCACACTCCGAGATGGTGAAGCACTTGACAGTGTCTTCTAGTGTATTAATGGAGTCTGCCCTGCCTTGTTGTACGAGAATGCAAAATACAAAAGTAATAGAAAAGCAATATAAATGTGTTACAGGGACACCGCTGATAACACTGCCTTTAAAATTTAAATATACTGTGAATGGCTGTAAATTAACAGCTCTTGGAACTGTACCTTGTAAAACTCACCCATACATGACTTAATCTTATTACATTCCCGTTACACATACAGTGCTGAAATTATACATGTGAAGAACATTCACAGTAGAGAAATGAATTATTGTGTGTGCTTTACAGGTAGGGTAATAGTGGTTAAACAATGTCATTGTGGTAATCATGGTGTTAGAAAGCTGTGAATCAGTTGCTGTCACTGCTTTGCATTTTGTCTGAACACTTTTCCATGAAAGCTGTCATCAGCAGTGAGGTTGTCTGGGAAAGGATGCTGGGGCAGGGGAAGGGAAGATGTTCTAGGCATTGATTAAATGCATTTCTCATTAGTGCAAGTGCACTTACCTGGAAGCATGACATATTCATGGGCTGCTAATTTAACAAGCAAGGCAGGTAAGCAGATAGTTAACCTAAAACCAAGCAGGACTAATCCTTCAGCAAGGGCAGGAATCATTGTAATGAATAATTATCTAAGGACAATCTCCTACACCTGATTTAATTAGGATATGACCCAGCCTGTTTCTTGGAGAAAATATTTGGATATCTCCTTCCTAAATAGGACCATGTGTCCCCAAAGCACAGAATCAGTATTCTTAGCGCTTTAGCAATAATAATTCTGCTCTGAAAATCTGTCCACCCTTGACTCAAATGCTATATATGCATAAGAACCAATGGTGTCTTCATCACATGGAGGATTTCTTTCAAAATACAGACTATAAAGAAAATAGAAGAGCTCAATATTCTGGAAGTCAGAGTTTCTGCCCACAATATCAAGGTTTGATTATAAGTTGATTTAATTTAAATGGCTTTTTGATTTTGCTTTATGCACCAAAAATGATGTGAAACTTACTGACTGCATCGTTTGCTCTGCAGAAACAGCTGGAAAGCTTTTACTTGTAATGAAACACTTGGTAAAAGCTCGTATATACTCTCGCTAGGATTAGAATTCCAAAACTTTGTCAGTGTTTGCTCTCTCAAGGAGTGAATTGGATGAGGAAGAGGAATAAGTTTCATTGGGGGTTATGGGGTTTTGGGGTGTGTGTGTGACACAAGTATAAAAAAGCTTTGCAGCAGACACACAGAACTTTAAGCTTTCTTTCCAATCACATACTGTCAGATGTAAATCTCTGCCAGGCTGGAAGGCAGTGAACAGTCAGGCCACTTGGGAATGCAATTGCTGACTGAGTGGCCAGACAGTGATGCAGGAACACCTGGATGAAGGCTCTGCTGGCTACAGGATCTCTAAGGATCTTGTTAGTTCTTTGGAAGGAGATAACTTTCCATCCTCTCTCAGCTCTCCGCTGGTAGCTCCTATCTCTCTATATTGTTTTACTTACAAAGTGACTAAATTGGCTGTTGTGGAGATTATTCTCATTTTCATATTATCTACATCAACTGAACTGATGTCAAGGACAGACTTTCATTCTCAGTACTACAGTACTACATCTCTTTGGAGAATTCAAAGAACATTAACAGGGCCCATCTTCTGAGATAGTGGGAAATATTATTTCCTTTTCCCTTTTTTGTGGTATAGTTTTTGTATAATAGCCATAATCTTTATTGCTTTGTGGTATATAGTGCTTGCCATAAATGGCTATCAGGATTGATTAAATGCCTGAGCTTCAATGTGCCTCCCATAAATGACTATCAGGATTGATTAAATGCTTCAGCTTCAATATTTAATAAAACTCACCAGCTGTCGATTGCTGTATACTACAAAATCATGATTATTCCTGAAATGTGATCCAATAAACCAAATCATTCATAAACTAGGTACAGTATCAGATATCTTGTATCTTCTTTCCCATTAACTAAGTAAAAAGAACATGGGCAGTGTTGACTGCCCATGATAATTTTGTGCTGTAATTTTAAGAAGTAGAACTACATATAAAGTATTCTCTTTTCCTTAACATTTGTGTGAGAATTATTGTCTTGTCTCTACTAGTTAAAATCAAAGACGTTGATTTTTCATTATACTCATGTTCTTTACATATAGATAACAAACAAGAGAACCAGTTGAAAAAAATACTTCAGTAGCTATTCATGGCACTAATAAAATTTGCAGCAAGAAGTATCAAATAAAACAATTGAAATGAGTTTTCTGAATTTAGAAGATAAGCAAAGAGTTATTTATAAACATAACTTTGTAGTTCGGGTTTGTTTGGTTTCTTTTTATCCATGTCACTGCCAGGAAATAAGACTCCATTGATTTTTACAAGAATTACTTTGTCTAGTTGATGTTACCGCATGAATAAATAGCAAAGTATTCATTCTTTATTTAGATTCCTTTGTATTACAAATAAATTCATTGTTCTAATTTGCATTTTCTGCAAGTACCTGGTGGCTGAGCATCAAAATGTATTCAGCAAATCCTCCAGGCTAATTGGTAAACAGGAAAACCTGATTGTAGTTTATATGAGCATAATTAGGCTAGAAGCATAGCCATGATCACTGAGTTACTGGGAAAAAAAACACCAGTAATCCTCACTGTCCCTTTACATCAGGGTGGCCTGAAGTACATTGTCTAGGCTCTATGCACAAATTCTCTAGGCTAAACATGAGTCGTGCATCTCGGAAGCCTTGTTAATGTCTTGGTAAAGTAGGAAACAGCAGCATCTCTTCAAATGTCTTGCTGGCCTGATCTGCTGAGGAGGTTCCATTGAAGAGTAATTCAGCAACAGGAGAGTCAGTACTTCCATTGGGGATTTAATCCTGCAATATTTTGTTAGCCTCTCACTTCATTTTAGTCTTATCAAAGGCCAAAAAAATCATGTTTTGCAACAAGGTCAGAATAGAGACCTGTGTTAAAGGAGAGGGAATTTGAAAAAGTAAGGATTGCATTTTGTGATCTTTCAAAGAGAAGTAGATGTTGGCATGTGGGTGTTATTGGTGATGCAATAAAGACTGTATAGGTAATAGGTAATATCTGAAAATAATAATAGAATAATAAAAAATGAATACAAAGAAAACTAAGTGAGCAAAGGAAACAATAGCATGAATTGGTTTGCACTAAATTAGAAGATTCTAGACTAGTAATAAGGAATTAAAGCCTAAAATGATCGTGTACTTGGTGAGATTGGAAGGATGTATGTATAAACTGTAGGAGTGGGATTTAGTGTGACTTGTACTTTCAAACCAAAGTTGGAATATCCTAGCAAGACATGAGGGACTGAAGATGTAAATGACAGAACAGTTCAAATACCTTGGTATTTGTGTAGATCTAATCTCAGCCAGTAACTATACCCCATTTAGGGAATTGCTAAATTCAAACAAAAGTCATCCTGATTAACTGACAATCTGTTGTAGTGGAGATGAGATAAAGAATAGAGAAAAATGAAGAGTAGATCAGCTTTGAAAAAGACATAGCTTACATACAAAGATGTTTCTTTTTGGGTGAAATGCAATTCATTCTACTTCTTCCAGGGGGAATGGGAAAACAGGCAGGATGGTATGCAGCAGGAGGCAAGGAAGAACTGACCAAAGGTAAGCATTAGAATTGTACAAATAAAAATGGGTAAAGAATAAAATGTCTTCAATTTATCCATGTGCCAAGTCCATGTTGGAGCCAGCATTAATATTCTGGATTTACAACAAAACTGTGCTACCACAGTTCATGCCCAACCACCTAAAAAATTCACTAGCCATTAGCAAGGCAATGATGCACTGCATTTGTTAACATTCTGGCAAGCAGTAAGACTGTTAGTTTTCTGTGAGCAGTAGGTAAAAGATAAACTGAAGGTTGTATTCTTCCTCCTCTTCTGTTACATATTATGGTGGCCTGGCTTTGGTTACATGTAAACGTAAAGACCTGTGTTGGCCTAAACATCTCTACAGAAATACACATTAGTATTTTTATGTGACTGCATTTCTTTTCCAAAGACTATCTGTAGTATTAACTGACTCAGTTTTTCAGTCCTCACCAGATATTACAGGTGATAAGCGTGTGCGATAAATATAGTAACTGTTTAATTTAGAGGGGAAAATTGTGACTTAGTGTTTTGTGATGGCCTTTCTTCCTCAAAATGTTTTGTGTCATAAACTGATTTTTGCCTGATACAGAGTTATAGAAGAAAAGTACTTTTTGTTTTACTACATTTACTAAAGAAGCAATTTCCAATTGAGAAAGCACTATAAATGTTTTTATAAGTCTTTTTCTTCTTTTGGACTTATAGGATGAGTTAAGTAATGCTGTCACTGCTTATCCAGAGTATTAGTTATATATTCTTTGGGCAGGGCTTTGTTTCTTTCTTTTTGAAAGAAAGGAGGCTGCTGCTATTGCAGTCTAGGAAAAAGGAGAACCATAAATAACATTTAGTAACGTGCTTTTTGATAGCAAGTTCTTCTGAGGTAATAAGGCTAGAGAAGATAAAACCTGTTGTTTTTCTAAAACTTTAAGCAATACAAAAGCATCATTTGCTGGAACACGTCTCACTAACATGTAACTGCTTCCCAAGTGTTTGCCTTTTTAAAAATAAAGACTTGCACTGGTTTTTCTCTGTAGAAATTAAGGGTTTTCTTTAAAGAAAATGTTAAAGTTCAGGCAACATTTAAGGCTGTGTGTTAATGTAACTGGTTTAAGCCATTGTTGAGTTTCCCCTGGACATGTTGTCAGCTAGGTGAATGTTTGAGGTTGTTGAGTTGTCTTTACTCTGCACTTTCTTAAGTAAGAAGAAATCACAGATGTTATGTACAGGATATATTGCATTTCTCAATGTATGTTAGATCCAACCTGAGGAGCAAGGAGAAAATGGAATTTAATGGCCTATTTTTATTTTTCTGAGGTTTAACAGTATATTTTTGTTAATCTAAAGCCAGAGAGTGGTGTTTGAAGGCATAGCTGTAATTTCTGAACTTTCCCTGAGCAGAAACAAGTCTGGCTGTGACACAATACCTTGCTCCTCACCAAAGGCCTTAAAGCCAACCATCCCTGAAATAGCTGTTGTATTGCATCATCTTCTAGATCATAGTCATATATTCTTTTTAAGTATTGGTAAGAAGTATCTATTTCAGTATGAAAGTTTGACTTGAGAAGATTGTTCAGCCATAAATGTGGCTTACTGGTGTTTAATTTAAGATGGATTTTACTCGATTTCTTCAGTTTGTTGTCTGTCCAAAGGTAATTAGGTGTAGCCCACTGCTGTTTCCAATAGAAAAAATATAAATAAAATGAATTAGCACAAATTGTTGACCAGTTTTGCTAAGTAAACAAGGTTACTGTCTCCATGTTAATTAGTTAAAAATAATTAAAACAGTTAAAATGCATTTAGTTGCAAGGTGTGAAGCATCATTCACTAACTCCTCTTTGAAATTCCAGAGATAAACTATTTGAAGGTACTGCAAAGTGGAGAAAGCCCATTTCCACATTATGTGACTATATAGAGATAATTTACTTTACTACTACATTTCCCTACTATAATTCTATTACATTTAGGGGCTCATTTAATAACAAATATCTGTCTGATGTTAAATTGGGCATGACATAGCTAGTCCTGCAAAACTGTAATGCTGGAATACAGTTTACCATCAGTGCTTGTAAAACTCAAAACAATACAAACCAGTCCTCCTTCCTTTGAATTTACCAGGCATTAGAAGTACCTTATCCAAAATACCAAGATATAAAGCAGGGCAAAAAAGGACTGTTAACATTTATTATGTGGATGAGCTAAATAACGGATCTATGGATACAGCTTTCTGCTATTGCTTAAAGATCATGAAGCAGCTCAAAATGAATATGAGGAAAACAAACCTGAAAAACCTCTGCAGTATCTATAAAAAGACATGAGAATCCTTATGTCCTAGAAAATAGTTCTCTCACTTATTTACAGCTAATGGGGTGAATGTGTTAATGTAGCCTTCTGTCAGTGTTGTGACTTGTGAAGCGAGCGTTGTCTCGTTTATAGATTCAAAACTATAAAAGAGAAAATTTATTATTTAATAAAAAATCTAATAATTTATCCAGCCCAGGAAAGAGCTGAGCAAGGAGCTATTCTTGAGTTCCTAAATTATATGTTGAGAAGGTGCTTTCGGTGTCTGGTTTTGGCAGAAGAGTCGCCAACATTACAAATATTTAAGCAAATTCTCAGTATGGAGGTGACTAAATAGACTTTCAAGAGAGCATTAATTAATATTGCTTCACTGGTGACACTAGATCTATAGATACCAGGCAACCTCCACTTCATAAAAGCTCTAAAGTCTGCGGTTTTCTCAGTGTTCTACCAGAACTTGCTGTAACATTAAAAGTTTGTACAAACACATACGCACACTGCACTGTGCAGATTCCTGCTCAAACTAACAAGTATATTTCCAATTTAGAAAGCTCACATAAAATAAGGCAGAGAGAAGTTGCACACGGATGTCTTTTGAGGCTGATGTGCTCTGGATGCGTTGCGCTTGCACTGTAGAGCATCTCTATGCACTGAAACCAAATTGAACATGCTGAAGAAAATCAGATATGTGGTAGCAGAATTTGAGTCCAACCAATTATAATCACATATTTCTTTGAATTATTTTTAGGAAACAATATTTTTACAAAGATATTCAGGTCATAATTCCACAGTAGACTGCAAGTTGGAGAAGCTTGGGTTGGTTTGGTACAGGGGCTTTCTCATCTTCCACTTGCTTAAGGGATTCAGAGGGTTTCTTTATAATCACAATATAAATGCGTTTAGTGCGTTAAAGCCTAGCACCTATTGGAATTTGTCTTAATAATATTTTTTCTAAATATTTAATGTTGATTACCTTTTTGTTTATGCATATGTTACCTTGCTAATTATGCTACTACTACACTGATTAAATGTAATGAATTATTGAAGTACACCTGCACTGTTTTATACAGTTAGCCTCAAGAGGTGAACAGTGTTTAGAACCTCACTAGTAACTGTTGAGGCTAGGATAGACAGTCACCTAAAGAGAAATAAAGGGACTTTTTTAAAGTTCGGAGAATGTGAAAACTTGAGCGTGGCCAAGGATAGACAGAATCCCTTATCCCTGGTGTGGATTCCCTTCTTCCAGCTTTTTACTCAAGTATATCTGTGGAAATATGAAAGTTAACCATTGTTAAGATATTTTTTGTTCATATGTTGTTTTGGAATACTATCAATTTAGGGCCCAGTTTCTCCTCTGAAGCGCATATAACTGATGTGAAATCCCAGCATTGTACGGTCTAGTCTGTGTTTGCATGTGGTGCTTGGATCCCTGCAATTCTCATGAAATTCTCAGTCTAAAGTGTTCCCTCACTCTTTTCACAGCATGATGTGGAGTTCCCATTCTTCCTTCACTGAGCTCTCACTCTCAGTGAGCTTCCTCACTCTGCCTTCCCTCTTTAAAAAGCATCATCACTTAATATAAGGTTAAGAAGACATCCTGCTCTTCCTTGCCTTTTGTGAGCTGCCTTCCTGCAGGTCTCCTTAAGCACAGTCATAGGTAGACCTTTAGGGCTAAAAGTAAAAGGAATAATTTATCATTCCAGAAGGTGGAAAAGTCTCTGGGGAAATTCCTTGTCTTCACCTTTCCGTTCTTTCTTTACCAGTCCTATAGAAAATCAGATCTGAATGCCTAGGGACAAAATTATCCCCAGCAAATGCCCTTGGCAGCTCCTAAGGTCTTGTCAGAGTCAGGATCTCTACTTGTCCCAAGGGGAGGTGTCAAGAGTGGGATACGAATGGGTTCTTCCTGGCAAGTACCAATTTTAACCACGTAAATCGCTGCATTTAATAATGTTTCTGTAACTTCATTTTAAATTAGGAGCAATGGAGGCCTCATATGAGTTCTGTAAATAGTGCAATTTTACTGAAGAGTGCATGACATGACTGATTCTACTGTAGTCTCTTCTGACTGAATCTTGACCATATGGAGAAATACCCAGCTAAATCAGTTAAGGTTTCTTTGTTTTCCTCCTTTTCTTCTCACTAATGTGAAGAGCTGCAGAGAAAGGAGGAGTTTCCTTAGTTAATTGACAATTTTCTATCTGACAGTCACACCAAAGTCCTTGGTGTGAAATGTTAGGAGAAAAGAATCCGGAGTAAAAAGTAAGGGGAGCGGGGAGAGCAGGGTGGGAAGAGAAACCAGCTGTATTTTGCTAGATAACATCACTATGATTTAGGCTCTAGACTTTGCTTCTCAAACAAATATCAAACAAGTAATTATGTTGCATCTTGAACAACAACTGACAAGAAAATGAAAGTGCCTCAGGGCTGATTCCACAGAAACAGAAATCAAAATAAGTCTGAACTTTCTGGATGAATACAGGACCAGATCTTCAGATGATGCTCCTTGAAGTCATCACTTTAAGCTTCAAGTAACTAAAGTGGGCTGAATATTTTGCCTGTTCATTCTGTGAGCTTGTTGAGTTTTTGGATTTCTGCTTCTTCCCTGAAACATCATCAGTTTAGAATTCACCCAATAAATCAGGAAATGTCCTTCTGAGTGAGCTGGGAGGATTTCCCAGTTCACATTCAATAAAGTCAGCATGGCAAATGGTGTAAAAAAAGAATTAGATCCATCAAGTTTGCAATGTTTCTGCGCTGTACGATTGTGGAGATGGTTTTTTATATTCACTGATCAAAATCTCACTTTGGTTCTGTGATATATTAAGTTCTTTCCCTCACTACTCGCAGCCCACTTTAGCGTGTTAGTATGACTTTAGATGATGGGGGTTAGAGATGACATAACGCTGCTTGTACTTTGTATGACGGTTGTTTTATATGGAGGTATAAAATAAACTGACTCCACAGTCTTGAAACTGGCACCTTAAACTTTATAACTGGGGGCTAAATTTTCTTTTGTTGCCTGAAATGTCACCTCCAGGCCCTCACACAGGTTTATTTCTACCCTTGGAATTCTAGAATCACGTTACTCTTGCTTTTCCATCACCTCCCCTTTAAATTCACACATATACATTAGTGTTGGAAACTCATTGCAAATTCCCCCTCATGAGATTATACCAAATGGTGCTATTCAGTTACTGTACCTTGATGTCAGCCTGACTTTGGGGGAATCTGCTTTCTCTCTGTGCATGGAATACCCAACTCAGCTATTACCATGAGGATCTGAGGAAGAAATTTTGCTTCCAATGTCTGGGTGCCACTGGGATTTCTCATGCCATGTATAATGTATGATGCAGGTCACTGCAGTTTTTCCCCTTGTTTTGGTGAATGGCTATAATCCTTTTGGCCAGACTTCTGCAGCACAAGTACCTGTGAAAAGATCATGTACCAACACTTAGTAATTGCTAATGAATGGGTTATTTTTCAATGTTATGGTGGAGGTGAAGGCTTGATGAAAACACAGTTTGTATTTGTGTAAATAAAAGGCCAGTTATAATGGAATTTTAACCACTGGACAAATGTGGTCCCAGAGATTTAACCTACTGTGCATGGCTAATTCGAGTCCAGAAGCCATATTCTTAAGTATTTATTGAGTATTCTTTGAGCAAATCACAGCACTGTAACAGCAGCTCACGCTTATGAAGGACACTGAGTAATTTTATTCATTTCATAATAGATTCCCTATTCTGCCTTGGGAACGATAGCTCAAATTTTTGTGAATAGACATCATATTTTGTATGCGCCAAGGCAGTGAAACTAAATAGCTTTCAACAAAAGATTAATTACCTTCTTTATGCAGCACAGACCTGATGGATGCCATGCAGCAGCTATAGCATTTCCAGGACTGGGCTTGCTCTATGTGTGATGGAGGTGGTTGACCCGACCACTAATAAAGCCACTTGCCAGGGCAGAGACAAAGTTAGCATCCTGGCTTCTCCTCTGCCATGTGACTGAACAGGCTAAAGCCCAGATGAATTTATTAGAGCATCATTTTTGATGCTCAGAGTCACAATTCTCCAGAAAAATAACACCTCCTATTTCTACACTGCCTCTGTAGTGCTGGTGTGCTTATTCTGGTATTTCTGAGGAAGGCATCTTTGATGTCCCTTGGTCCTGGATTAGAGAGGTGAAAGGATCAAGAGGATTAACTTGCTCCCATCCGGACTTGGAGCAGAAAGTGGCAGTCATTTAAACAAAAACAAGTTAGCATCTCAAAATGACAAAATTGAGTTGGCTTCATGTAAAATTCAGTCTGAGCATAAGAACTCTACTGAAGAAAGAATTGCCTGGAAAATAAGATCAAGCTTTGCAGTCTTGCAAATGTGTTGCCTGAAGAGAATAACCTCATTTCTGTCTAGAAAGAGGAAAAAAACCCTAAGGATATGTACATCTTACTCATTAAAGTAAATAAGACTACTTAATATCCAACTGCAGCATAGCCTTACATTCTGGCCCGGTTTTATATGCCAAAATCAATCCCATTTAAGGTAATGGGACTACTCATACTGCATATTCAAGTGCATAGTGAAGTGTTCGTGAAAGCAGGAGATAAATGAGGGAATAGCTCTGCATTGCTTAAATGCTGGCCAGCTGGGCATGTGTCTTTCCCCATCTAAAGCTTTTATTTATTAAAACAAATGATTCACTAATGAAGCTTAAGGTTTTCTGAATTTCAAGGTGGACATTCGGTCCAAAGGTTTTAATGAGGCAAATAAAACCGTGCAAGCGTTAAGTATTAGCAATTCCCAGCACAGCTTAAAAAAAGGAGGCCTGGAAATTCACCTTTAATTCTTCTGAAAATTGATGCTGAAACACATGTAATTTTGGTCTAAATATTTAGACTAAGATATTTTATTGGTGTTGATAGTGGTGCCTTGGGGATGGTGGTGTTTTGGTTAGGTTTTTACTGTGAACACCAACGAAGCTGTGCAGTTTCTGAGGTTCTAGCTTAATTAACTGTTAGTGATTATAATAGGAGGATGTGCCAAACCAGCTCTAAAGCAGCTGAATTAATGAAGGTACGTTCCCCACCTGTTGCTTAAACTGGGATTTCACCTGGCGAGGCTGTTTTCAAATAATTGCTCAGTATAAAAGGGGGTGTGGAGGTAACAGGCAGGAGATTGGTGAACTGAAAGACATGGTAAGGGGATTTTTCTCTTTACTACAGAAGCAAATATGCTGAACAAGTAGCAAGCTCTAAATCACGAGGTGGGTAAGATAGCAGTGGGCATATACCAATGCTTTAATGGGATTAATTATGATTTATTAATCCAGCTAAATGATTAAGAAATTAAACAGGAGATGTCTAAGGTAAAAGGAAACAAAGGATATGCTGAACTTCTTAGGAGGAAAAAAACATCTTGGAGAGAAGCTGAAGAAAGGGAATGAGCTGGGAATTGGCTAAAAGCTTTTTGTACAACTCTCAGTAGGTGCCGCAGGGTAGTTACTGCTTTTCATGGGGATTTATCTGAACTGACATGGTGTTTGTTAACTGCTCCAGCTGAGCTCTGCACTTAGGACCTGTAAACAGGTTTAATAATGATATATGGTGGGTTGTTTGAAATAGTTACAGATATAGTTCACCCAGAGTGAATCAGGTAAATCAGCTATGGTCTGCGGTGATGAATTGTCATTATTGCATCTCACAGAGTTCAGAAATTTACTTGGGTAGAATGTGCCTGTAAGTATTCCCCTGACTTGGTCCACAGAAAACTTGAGTTCTTCAGTCTCTGGCTGCCTCCTTAACAGCTTAAGTAGTTGAAAATTGTGTTTTAAGCTTCTCAGGTATCTTTCTCAAACCTTAGCGCTGGTCAGCTTCACATATAGAAGGAGTTCTTGGATTTATTTTGGACTGGGATTCTGGTAGAGAAAATAGCAGGAGTTTGGATGTGTCTATGCCTTCCTCATTCTTCTCATGCGCTCTTGAGAGGGAAAGAAGAAAGGCTTCTAAAATTCAAAAGAAATATGGTGCATGTCTCTGATGACTGAAATCTTCAAACTTAGATATGATGCATGAGACCAGCTCATGAGCAATATTCGTGCCTGTAACTGAAGTGACAACTAAGTGTTGCTCTTGTTCTTTCACACCTACATCTTCTGTCTCTGCCAAGATATGTTTCCTTCATCTGTGCCCTTATTTAGCATGCTGTCCACCTACTATCTGCATTTTCATTATGTGTTTTAAATGAGCAATAAAATAACCATTTACATAATGAATACACTTATATTGATACTATGTTATATAATTTAGAGACAGTTCTTAATTATAACTTGTTTATAATTAGGTTTCATGCTATGCCAGCTAGCTCGTATGTTATTTATAAAACTTCAGAAACAGTACAAAAGCATGACTATTTGTATGTGCACATAATCTTAGGTATTACCTTTAGTAACCGTTTTGGGCCCATTTTCATTTATTGGGCCCACTTATTGACATGTTTCTCTTTTACTGGGGTACATATTAATACTCATGAGTATTTGCTGGTGAGGATAGACTGCAAAGAAACTGCTGTTGTTATGAATTTTAGTTTGTATTTAATTTTCTAGTTGTTTCAGCTCAGGAGGTAGAAATATTTGGGGGGGGTGTTTTGGGTTTTTTTGAATTGGCATGACTAATCACAGCAATGCAATGATTTCAGCACTTTATCTCTTTTTACAAGCTGCAATGTACACATGCTCCAAAGAGATTTGGCCATCCAAATGTCTTCTAAGCTTTTATTTTTGATGCCCCTGATTGTCACATCTTCCTTGTGATGCATTAAAATGGATAGAGATTAAACTGTGATGGATGAATAGAGACAGTCTTCAAATGAAGATATCAGCTTTAGAGATAACTGATAATTTGGAATATTTCATTGTTTTAAGGACTCAAACTTGAGACCTTTGAGTGAATGGTGCATTTGCCCATCACCTTACAAAAATGAAGCATTTTCATAAATGCTGAAAATGTGTTTCCCCAATTAGTAAAAGACTATTGGTGTGTTGACTCTACGCTTTCTACATGTGCTGCTTCTTAACCAGAGTTATCACTGAGGGCAAACAGCGCTCTCGTTTAGAGGGGAAAATAATCTGAGGTTTCACACATTAGCTATTCCCAGTTTGTTTATCTTTTGTTGAAGCGGTGACCTATGGTGTCTGTCTTACTGAGTGTGGTTTCCATAGAAACTAGCTGACTTGTAGCATGTTTGTGCTCTGGCAGCAGCCTAAAATGGTCTTTAACTGCATATTGTGCTAGGAGGAGCAATACTTCTGCTGAACATCAGGAAAGCTGTCGATGGTCCAATATTGAGCCTGAGAATTGCTGCCCTGCCTTGCTCAGCTTGTGACTGATATGTCCCGTGAAGAGAGTCCATGCAAGATGTATATAAAACGCATAAAGTTGGGTTAGAGCTTACATATTGAAAACTATTTTTGCAAAGGTCATAAATAGCATCAACAATGAGAAATAAAGCACACCAGTAACTGCAACATTCAGAGGTGTTATCAGTGACAAATGGCATTTCTTAAACTGAGGGACAGCCAGTTTTTACTTAAAACAGTGATCTCCATTTGCTTTGTCACATGAAGTTCCCTCCCCTGGGCAAAATGAGGCAATTCAGAAAACATATTTTTGAATGAATTGTGATCTGGCTCTGTAATTCTTCTTTTAAAGTTAAATAAATCAGGCTGGTCCCTGCGGGTTTTCCTTGGGAAAACTCAGATACTTCAGGTCATATACCACCTCTTCTGCTTCCAGGACAGAAAAACCCCATAGTGTAATATCTGTGACTTCTCTAACAAAATTGGCTGTTTGCAGAGGTAGGTTGGAGATGTGGACGTAGCTTGGAGAGCAACCACCCATTTAGAGATCATGTTTCAGAAAGGAAATGAAAACATTTGGCAAGGTTTGTTCTCTGAAGTAATATTAGGCTTAAAGATTAATGTTGTAAAATCATTGAAGAATTTTAGATGATCTCACAGTATATTTAAAGGGCGTCTGTGTTTTAACAATATAGACAAATAGCAGTCATATTAATAAACCAGCTCAGGCAAAACAGCTGAAGCAGGTTGCTCTGATTCCTAAAAAATCTTCCTTTAATTTTAATTCCAATGAATTAATTGGCTCTCAGATTATCACAGTTTGTTTTCCGCTCCAGTGCAGAGCGGTATTTCTGCAGAGGCTGTGCTGTTCTTTTCATATAGCACAGATTGGCCTTGCTTTTGCTTCCACTATGTAATTTTTAGCGTATTTATTATAGTATCTTTAATGCCTTTCTCATTTTCAGCTTTTTTGTTTGGTTGTGATTGGAAATATTTTCACTTTTTTATTTTTAATTTTTATTATTTTTTCTATTACAGTCTTCTGGCTCTCCATTCCTCCTTAACTGATTGCTTTCAATAATGTTCCTTCTGGAAAAAGATGTGGGTTTTGCTCATTTTTTTAACCATATAGATGAAAAAGAATAAGAAAATATAATAATGAAAGAAATAAATATTAGTTTTGTTTTGGTTTATTTTGAAACATGTACAGAATCAGGGAAGTGTTGGTTGTAAGGGAGCTCTGAAGGTCTCTGATCCAGCCTCCTACTCAAAGCAGGACTACCAGGTCAGCCATGATTTTGCCTACCAAAGCCTTGAAAACCTGCAAGGGTGGAAACCATTCTTTGTAGACATCTTAGGGCTATGTACCTATCTTATTTGCTATATTTAAAAGTCCAGTTCAGTTCATTTTGAAGTATATAATTTATAATTGTTGATGCTTTGCTTTTTTTACACACATCTTGTCCAGAGTCATTGACAGAAAAATCTGAAGGACTTGGATATAAGCTCTTAAAGAAATTTAGATTTCTGAACATTGTAGCAGAAAGATGTTTTTATTCTCTTGAAGTGGAAGGAAGGGATTCCTTCAGTGTTAACTGAAGATTTGTATTTTGTTTCTAAAGCTTAAATTTGAATACAGATTCAATAGAAATCAACCTCTTTCTCTCCCTAAAAGTGCTCTAGAGAATTATGTCCAAAATCCACAGCTAAGATATGCCTAACTTGGCAGCTTATTTATTGCTTTATTGATCAACATTCAGACAACGGCAGCACTAGTGAAACACTCAGTTCAGTTTTCCATCTCATTACTCTTATTTTTCTCTCTGTGGAGTACCTGGTGTATAATCAGTAGAAAATGTCAATTGTTCTGCTATCTTGTGTCTCAAAGAACAGAATCAAGATTTTAGGCTACTTACCTGTACTTTCAACATATCATATCTATATTAAACAAAGAAAAACTATTGGAAAAGTTATCTTGTTCTTAGTTTGGTTTATTTGAAAGATATTTTTCTATTTATATGAAATATCAGGTGTACGGTACCCCAAAGAATAAAGGCAAAAACCAAACTGCCAGATAAAAGTGCTGCTTTGAATAGATCGTGAAGGTTTGATTTTGGATAATCTGGTGTATTTCTGGAAGGCTCAAGGTCCATTTGTAGCCTTTGTATAATGTGAGCAAGCTCTAACTCCAGGCTAGTTCAGTGAGAAGGCATTCAGTTTTAACTTAAAGCAGTCACTGCCTCAAGCTGTGCAGAAGTATCGGGCTGATCTCAGGACTTGGTTTCTACTGTTGATCACAGTATATTGAATTACACTGGAAACACAGAACCATTTCCTCTAACCATATGCAGTGTTGCACATGAAGTCCTACAAAGCAATTCCTGGGCCTTCAGAAGTCTGTTCCAAGATAGGTTTTTGCATGGCTTCTTCTCATGGTCCAGAGGCAGACAATTACTGTATTCATTCCACTAAGAAAGGGTCTGCAAAGCTGGTTGCTTGTAGTTAGATTGCCACGTTGGCTTTTTAATCAGTGGGAGTACATGCAGGACTAAGTGTGAGCACCGAAAAAAGACTGGAGCATAACAATAAATGCATGATTACATGAATAAACACTCCAAGTCCTTGTTAACGGATAGGTCAGAATGATGCAGGACTTAGCTCACTTGAGCAACGCAGTCATGTCACCTGAATAGGACTGCAGTGTTGTCGGAGTAGTTGCTATTTGGAGCAAATTATACACTGTATGCAAAAAGGTGAGATGCTGTGTTACACCACAGATAATGAGGGAAAGATATAACCTGGCTATTGTTTAACATGTACCACAAGTATTTAAATAGCAAGACCAGAGGAAGCTTTCCCTGTCAACCAAGAATAATGGTGTAGAAGAAGAGAGATCAAAGTGTCTCACTGGCTTATTTTAAAGACTGCGAATTAGCTCTGAGCCAAGGTGTTAATTAAAAAACAATCTGGAAGAAAATTTCAGGGTTTGCATTTTGCAACAGAACTTGACTCAAGTCAATTGAGAAGTTTATCTCTGGGTAAGAGAATTCTCCTACAAGCCTGGCTTGATGTGTGTTTCAAATAAACGATGCAAAACAACTATCAGCAAGGATCAATGTGTTTGTCACATCAAAACTGCGCTATGTGATTTACATTACCTGGGACTGACAATAGTCTGATTTATCAGAGTAGCCCAGACATAAAAGCTTCATTCTGGGGTTCCATTTACAATATTTCTAAACCATCTGTGGAGAATATTTTGTACCTTTTCTCCTTGTCACTGTCTTAAAAATACACAAAGCTGAAAGCTAAAATAGGTAGTCAGAATTGCAGGGGAAGTTTTAAGATCTGGTGGGTCTTAATTTGATCGCTTGTGCGCTGTCTCTGCTTTTTGTTGGTTTTGCGATTGGTCTGTTGAGTAACTTGAAGGTCTCAGCTACGTTGGTGTGAATAGATACGTGCTTAAAGAAAACCTGTGAACATCGTCATCTTTATTTGAAACTCAAGCCTATTTAATTAAAAAGTTGTTATCTGAGTCATTTATAAGAAAACACTGCTAGTGAGCTGGGATGACAGGAGGGGGCATCTGGTTTGCATTGTGTTCATCACAGGTTTCCAGTGAAGCGCTGAAGAATTGCTAGGCTCTGCTGGGCTGTGGCTCTCTGTAAGGACAAGAATGCTCTTTTCTGCTCTCTCTGTCTTTTGAAGTTACTAAGAATTTGGTGAAAAGAGAAACTGGGAGGCTCTGTGTGCTGGGGTTTTGAGAAATGAATGATAAAGCACTTACAAATGTTCAGAGTAAATACATTGGAAAAGACAAGCTAGTAAGTATTGCACATAATTAATACAGTTGTGCTTTTTTATCATTGTTTCTGCGGTGTATCCATGCTGAATCTCCCAGGAGACACCTCTTTTCTATTAGCTGAATTTTACCTAGTGTAGCTTTCCAGCACTGTGTGGGATTTGTGATCTCATCTGTCTTCCAGTGTCTCTATAATTAAGCAAACCTAGGGTAAGATTTAGTCAAATGATGCAGAAATGAAACTCATTCCATATCTTCTGAAAGACTTCAAATATTATTGAAGCCAGGATACTCTATGTAAACATGCTGTATTTTAGGCTGGTTTATTCTTCTTTTAATTCTGATGGAAGGAAATAATGTTTAGCACTTGTGAAAAGTATCAGATCCACAGCAGTAGAAAACAGTTCCCCCCTTATGAAGCCTCCTATGTATTATTTAGGATCCAGAGATGCTATTACATCTTTCCATCTATTGTTATGCTTATTGGAGCATGGTATTAACGCATTCTGCTGTAAAAGACTATGATGTAAAGCACTAGATTAATTTCAGTGCTTGTAATCTCTTCGCATGCTTTATTGCTTCACTTTGAAGTGGCTCTAGATCTTCTTCCCTGCCTGTTGATTTTGCAGCATCTTTAAAGTGCAAGTTGGAGTCCTTTCTCCTGCTGCTTCAACATGTAAAATGGTTGTTGTTACTGCCTGTTTTATTACCACCTTTAGTACTGTTAAGATAACGATATCATCTGATGAGAGTACATCATACCGTTGTGAAGGGCTAAAAGTTGTTGCATTTTAGCAAATGAGTAATTGGGATTGCTCATACTTTCTCTTTTCAGAAGCAAGTGGGGAAAATACCTTTTGCAAAGTGCTTTGAGATCTGCAAATGTATGAATTGTAAATGCAAGTTGCTATTTATAAACACTAAAAAATGCAGATAACTCACAGTTAAGTACAGAATTGCTGTAGATATTAGAATAAAGAAACCCACATTTCATTAAGTGAGTCAGAAACTAAAAGTTCTGGAGGAGGCTAATAAGTCCACTGATGCCTGCAGAGAGATGTGTGAGTCACCATGCACTGGAGAAGAGGGTTTTAAAGTGCTGATAGGTGGCATAATTTCAAGGCATCGACTGGAGAGATTTAACAGCAAAACTACAGCTGAACTTCAGAGTGGCCACTGTGGAATTGACATTCCCACTGCAATTAGGAGATGCAGTATAATTTCTCTGACTGCCTTTGACAATCTTAGTTTCTAAGTACATATATGTAGCAAATGTACATATATGACAGCAAAATGCCTTTCTCAGGCATTGTTTTATCTATATGGCTTTTATTTTTCCTTTTTTTACCATTCTTCCATTTCAGTTGTGGTGAGTTGCTATGAAACACTATTTAAGCTTAGCAATTTTAGGGTCATCCTGTTTATGGATAATGCTGAGTTTAGAAGCTGCCAGTAAAGTACTAGCAGAAACCTTAAGTCCTTTGGCAGTCTTTGCTATGGTAGAAAATATTTAAAATAAGCAGATTATCACAGTTATCCTAGTGCTAATGCACTGTCTTTCTCAGGCTGACATTTATTGTAATAGCAAACAGCAAGGTTTTTATTCTCTTACAAAAAATGGTGCCGACACTAAATCTGAAACCAGCTGGAGATCTTAATTTGATTTCGATTGGCCTAAGGAAGATTCTTCGGTTAAAAACCAGGATTTTCAGACAAAGAACCCCAAAATATCACAAAATTGGATAAATAATGCCTGGAAATATAAGACAGATTGACTCTGTGTACAGGACCTGATGGCTATGAATAGTTGCTGTATTCAGATGTTCTTGTGTCTTTCCATTTAATTCGATAGAGGTGCCAAAAGGAGAGCAGAGCAGTCTCCACCACCTGCAAAGCTCAACTGCAGTGGATGAAGAGTGCCCAAAGTTACTTCAGCTTCAAATTTAAGTTCCGTGGGGACTTGATTCTATGTGTTTCCACACAAAAGACAGTAACTGCCTTCAATAAAAGCAGCATCTATTAGCCTACCTATTTCAAGGGAAAATAGAAAGTATGAAAAACCATCGGCATGGCGGTACTGCATACAATACACGGATGTTTTTACCTCAGATGGGAGTTATTTGCTGAAGTATAAAACCATCAATAAGAAAAAAAGGACAAATAGTAAAAGTCATGGATATAACTTAATGCAATATTATCATCTATACATCAAAATTGGGAAAGAGGTTTGAGACAAGACAATATGAACCTGAAAACTTTCAACTCCACAGTTCATTAGAATGTTGGAATAAGACTAAAGGAAACGGTGGCATTAAAGAATTCCAGTACTGGGATGTGCCTATAGCATGTCCAGACTTTTCCGTTAACATCAGATTGGGCTACCCATCAGGCACTACTTCTAGAATTGAGAAGAGTATTGCATCACATGGGTTTTTCTATTTATTCTCCAGCATGATTCTGCAGCACATGGGTTAAGAGGGACACACTATTGAAGCTTTAATGTAGATTTTTATACTGATAGTATGGCAGCAAAATTTGCAGTGAAGAGTTGCAGCTTGCTCCTGTTGGACATCTTGCCCTCATATACCCACAGGATCCCTTCAGGCAAAGGGTGGTTGGTTTTTGTATTACAATGATAGCCAATAATCTTAGGAATATGAAGTGGTGCAGCAAGCGTTTTTCAGCTTCCAAACACTCTCTCTGCTTGCAGACCTGTTGCAGAGTAAAGGTGAGCTGTATGTGAAACAGTGGAGGGAAGTCGCAGTGTGCTGTGCACTACCGTCCTCTCCCTGCTCCCACCACTGCTTCTCATAGCTCCTCAGAATGGTTTCTAAGAAGAAAGGGAGGATGACTGTGTTAGCGTTTAAAGTGATTATTGCTGTGAACACTGTAACAGGAAAACCAGTTAACAGATGCAGACAGTCGCAATACTGAACTGAATGGAAATTAAATGAATGTAAAAATGATGTTTCCAGAATTATATTAAAATTACTTTTTTAACTTTCTGCACAAATTTTCAGTTATTGCCTGAGCAACTTCATTATTCAGGAACCATGTTTCCTGAGGCGATGCTTCCTCGAAGTGATGAGCTGGAGGAAGCTGCCTCAGGCTACAGCTCAGAAGTGGGCAGTGTGGCAATTGGCAGAAGGGCAACAGCTGTATTTCAAGTAAAGCTACTCCAACTATCTGCCCTTGTGAGGGTATGGGTAGGAAAGTGCCTCCTTTTTGACCTACTGCTCCTGTCTGAAAGGCATGACAAACTGAAATGGACACCCTGATCATATAGGTAAGGAAAGCAGTTTTTCATGCAGGGGAAACACCATAAATGATTCATAGTACCCATATTTCTCACGCTTATTTCCTGTGAGTGAAGAGAAGCAGGGATTAGAAATGAATGGCAGTGCTTACTGCTCATAAGGGGTTTGCCTGGAGGTGATTTTACTTCTTTAAGCTTTAAAATTAACTCTATAGATGCTAGTCCCAAGAGCTAAAAAACCCCACTGAAAACTTTCCATGAGCTGCAGCTATATAAGACAGGAAAGAAGTGTAACAGGAGGGAATTAAACGTGATGTGAAAGTGTTTTGTAACATGCAGAGTGATTAAAAAAGTGCAAGTGCTGTAGCACTGGCCTGTCCTGAGCTGCTGTGAGTGCTGAATAAAGAAGTGATCAAGTCATGGGAGAAGACTATGACAATGGTAGCAGTTGTGTTGGTATTTGGCAGAGCTTCTCCAGATACGATCTGGCTTCTGGAGGAGTCCATCATGGTCCTTCAGCTTGTGGTGGGAACATCAAAAACCAGCAACCATGATCCTGGTTGAGTGACCCTATGTGGAGCTTGTGGGGTTGTCTGGGGTTTGTTTTGGTTTTGAAATCAATTTCTCAACCCTGTTTTCAGAATGAACTCAGTATTAGAGTAACCTTGGAGACACAACGACAGTGTTGGTCTGTGAAGTAGCTACCCCACTTTCCTCACTTTGTGCTGGTCTCTCTGCAGTGATAGGAGTTGAGCTGCTATAACTTTGATGTGGATGAAATTACTCACATACTTTACTTTGTCTCTGCTATACCTATCTGTAGGGTCAGGGCCAGTAGGCAAATGATATTTTGCTGTTTGCATTGGAACAGATAAAGTGTTTTTTCCTCAATGTTATCTACAGTCTGTGACACAAAGACCACTTAAGCCCAAGTCTCCTGAGATCCACTCAAGCACTTTAGACACAGGATAAATCCTATTTCTCTGTAGTGCAAGTACAGTTAAAATGCAAAACAATACACGTGGGGATGGGTGGAAACTCTGTCCTTAATTTTAATGGAGATTTATGTGGTATAATATAGCTGATCTTGGACTATCTCCTGAGGGAGAAAAAATATTGCCAAGAATAAAAATGTGCAGGAAAAAGATCATAGATTCTATCAGTGAGCAATTAGGAGCTTTGCAGACCATATATTTTGCTTATATATCTGAATGAGTAGTATATGATATATTAGTTATATCTGCCCAGACTCCCTAATCTCTGGAAGCTGGGTACTGCAACCCACTGTTCATTTAAAAAGCTATTGATTTCAACTTCTACTGCTTAAAAAATTTCCATCTGACAAGTAATGAGAAAGTACTGGGAAGTATTGGAAAATCAGCTTGTTTTTATAATTTAATGTGTCAGTGAGTTTGACACTTGTAATCAAAACCTTTTTCAAAGCATCCTTCATCCCCTCCCTCCTCATCATTCCATGTGCCAGCACTAGAAACCCACTAGTTTTTGCAGTATAACAGTTCAGAAGACTTCTTCTCAGAGAGGTTTCATCATTATGTACAGGATGCATAGCCAGCAATCAGTAGCTGTCATTTGCTCTTTGGAATAGCTTTGGTAATGTCTTAAATCTGTCCAATTAGCTGACATAAAGTATTTCTCGTTGTGCTAGAAAAATTTAATTGGTGTAAATCTTAGTAGCCATAAGGGTTAGGTTATGGTGCATCTTGATGTGTATGTACTCAGACACAGTGAAGTCCCAACAAAGATGTCACACAAATGCCTTCTTTTATTTCAGTAAACATTTTAGACCTGTCTTCCCTCATGTCTCCATTCTCTAAAAGGGTTTTGCTAGCACTGGATAACTCTATACTGTTCAGAAACAGCTCAAGTTCAAGCAGGCCTGAGATGTCTGCATGTTTAACGTTCTGTTAATCGTAAAGCAGATTAGGTTGCCTTGAATGTGTAATTTAAATTTCTTATGCTGAGCAGCTGCTGAGCTCCTCCACAATGGTTGCACATCGCTAAATATCAATGTACTGCAAAATGAAACATTATATATGTTTATAAGCTGTCCTGGTTATATCTGCTGCACAGGCACTGGAAAACCCACCTCAAAGCAAAGCTTAAAGCTGAAATCCTTCTCTGTAGAAAAAGAAGGAAACAATTCTTTTTGATACCTCTTTATATGGTTATAATTCTTGACAGAACAGCCTTTTTATGGCAAACTGATTTCCAACAGGATAAACCATGCTGCTTTTCTTGTGTTTTTATGAAGTGCATGTTTTAAGTAGGACTTAGAAATAAAACAAAATTTCAGAGAACTTACCATATAATTTCAGTATGTACTTTTAAAATTCTACTGTGCCAGGATATTTTCCCCTCGAGAATAGGGATGAGAAATAAGACCAGTCCCAATATTTGTTTCTATTACCAAATGTTTAGCAGTTGTTGATTAAGATGTCGGTATTTGATATCTCCCACAATATGGTGGTTTCTAAGATTCTGAGAGTACTGCCTAAATAATTAGGTAGGTGCTGAAGTATCTCCTGTATGTGTATACAGTCCCCTCATTTGTCTTTTCCAGAACCTGAAGACAGCTCTGAATAACACCATTGCATGTTGGTCCTTTAGGGAAATAAATATGAGCTTGCTTGAGACAGCTATATGTTGATAACTCATTTTTACATTTAATGAAGACTTTCTGGGTGAAATTCTTGTTCTAGCAAAACATGTCCTAGGATGTTTAATAAACAAAAATAGCTGAAATACCTTTTCAGACTTCATCTCATTTAGGAAAGATGTGGTTCATTGGGGATTGTTTTGAAGGTTGTGTACATAGTTTTTTTTTACCTGATGTCAAACTTAATATAAGTGTAATACAAAAGCTAATGAGTTTTGTTCTGTTCTGAATTACAATAGCTATAAATTATTGTTTCACAAGATAATTGGGCTGCTGGATTTAAATAGATAGCTAATAGTTTATTTGTAATGGGCTTGCCCCAGCATGGAAGCGTCCTTGTGTAAAACAAGTCATGCCATACTTTTAAATGATCTTTTACCACTCCTGTACTAGAACAGGGGTTCTAGGCAAAGGAAAGTAGACATAGTCAGAGAATAAGAGACAGAAACTTAAAGATCAATGAATCCGTGCTAATATGTTTTCCCCTTTTCTCTTGTTCGTGCCTCTTATTCGTGTGCTGCACATTCAGTGCCCAATGTACAGAGACATCTAGAACAAAAAATTCCATCAGAGCTGGGGGAAAAATCTTGATCACCTTCAGTAAATGTTAAATGGCTTTGGTTTGTTTGCTTGGCATGGATTTTTTTTCCCTACATTTTCTCCAGAATACCTTCATTTTATGTATTTATATTTTTATATCTATAAAAGTAGTTACATTTTGCAAATATTTTGTCTGAGTGATTTGATCCCGTGCAGAAATTCTGAATGAAGCTACGTGTTCCCCTGAGTCTGTTTTCATCTTTGTAGGCCTTGATCTTAAAAAGGCTTAACTTCACATGCTGTGCAGGTACTCAAATAGAAATACTCCCGTGATTTACTGTGTTGATGTATGCACTTAGAGTTTGGAAAATTAGGACATTAAGGGTAAAACATGCTTAGGATGGGATTTAATGACAGAGCTGTTGCTACGTGCCAGCAGATAATTTCACCAGAATCACAACACGTGCAGGCAGAGGAGAGTGTGCGTTTCTTTTTCTTTGTAGCTCTTCACAAACAGCAATATAATTTGCAAAACTTTAACTTTAGCAACACGCTTTTGCTTCCTTCCTGATTGATTTGTTTGTTTTCCTTTTTCTCCCTAAATGACTGCCTCACAGTTGAGAATGAAAAAGGCTGGTTCAGGTGTACAGCACCAAGAAGTGCTCTAGTGGCGAGTCAAGCACGCAGGCAGTAAAGTCATGAAGCTCAAGGTTAGTTTATTATATGCAAATATATGAAACTGCTGTGGCCTTCCTCCAATTGCTAGATGTGTCTGTCTTCTAATGCAGGTTATCTGTGGTCATTCAGAAAGCACATGAGAGACTTCTGAATAGATAGAGTGACAATAGAAATGACTACAAAGGAGCCCAGATGTTCACAAATTGCATCTTGCTGCCCTTGCCACTTAGAGAACTAATAGAAATGTCAGTCATGGTAGCTGGCAGGATAGGTTTTGTTTAGGGAAATCAGAATTTCTGAAGTCTGTTGCTTTTTCCATTCCTGTTATAGTCAAATTTCACCAAACAAAGCCTGTATTTAAAAATCACATATTACGAAGTCATTAGGTTTTTTAGGACAATGGGTCATGACTGCCCAGGTATAGAGTGGCTATTCCAAATTATGATCCTGCTCCAAAACTAGAGCTCTCCTTTTTCTCTTTCCCATTTCATATCCATATATCAGAGCACAATTCTGTAAGAGGCTGGCAAATTTTGATGCTTTACTTTTTCTAGTTTGGGGGTTTGGTTAATCTTCAGTCTGGAAAGAGAGTTTGCTTTGTGATTTTGTTTTGTCTTTTTGATTTAGACCCAGGAGAGCAGATCTTTTCAGATCAATTGAGGTTTGCCCTTACTTACACTAAAATGTCACTTGCTTGAACTGTGAGATTTAAATAGCTTCTAAAATAAAAGTAATGAATGTCTTATCTATTTCAAACCTGTCTAAACCCGTGTTGAATTTCTCTGGGTCTGATTCTGGGTTTCAGTACTTCATTGAAAGCCTTTCTCTAACTACATTTTAAAGGCATAAACAATTCAAGGGGAAATACATAGTTAAGGGAGAAGATATCTGTGCAATGTGCTCCTCAGTAATGAAATTCAATTGAGTATTGCTGGCAATGAGTTTTATTTGTAAATGCATTTGCCGTGTTTAACTGCATTTATCTGCATTTATCTAGCTCTTCAATATCTCATTCTAGCCAACGTTTTACTGTTCTTTTTTTGTGGTGATGTTATTCTTTGTACACAGAAGTCTGAAAGACTTCAGAAGTTGTATCTGTGTTTACAGGAAAAATCACAACTTGTCCATTCTTCAGTTGAATAATCCATTGAAATTGCAAATGCTTGTCAAATGATCTAGCTGAATCTCCAGATGTTCCTCTAATTGCATCCGGAAAAGCTATATTCAGTCACATATAAATCTCAAAGCTCATTTGAGAAGCTTAGGTAATTTATTAATTCACCTGAATTGTTTCTTCCACCTCTGAATTTAATCTGATGAAAATTCTGCTGGCTTAAATATGCCTTTATTTTTGTCCTCTAGGAAAACAAATATTTGTTTGCACAGAAAAGCTGCGCTTAGCTGTGGTAAATGGCTTCTTTGAATCATGGACAGAAGCTTTATGGAACTCCTTGTGATTCTGCAGGAGTCTTATTTCCATTTACTGCCCTACTCATCATAGAAAGTTGGCAGTCACTGGAAAGCAAAGTGACTAATGTCATCTTACTGTTCTTCACACCACAGCAAGAAGCATATTCCTTTGATCCAAATTGCCATTAGAATTGTTATTGAGATAGTAACAGTGGGAGATTCAGCTTAGATAGTAGGAAAGAACTCCATCTCTAAGGGTACAAGAGGACTTGAACAAATAATGCTCAGAGCTTGTTATATCTCTTCTACTGGAGTTTGTAAAAAGAGGTTAGACAAATATTTGAGAAAAAGGTATAGTGGACCTTGTTTTGTGGTAGCAACAATTGCCAAGGTGACTTCTGGGAGCCCTATGCAGATCTGTATTTACGTGGTCACAAGCTGGGGATGACATGGACTGGACTCTGGGAAATGTACGGCACTTGTAGCACCATGGTATTCAAAATGTCATGGACTGGTCATTTCATCTGTAGGTACCAGAGCGTCTACAGCTTTCTTAGATGATAATACTGCATTTACGTATGTCAGCACTGCTCTGCAGTAGGTACTCCCAGCCACTATTCACCCAAAGACTGGGCAATGACAACCTAAACCACAAAAATCCCTTCTTCTGTGATTGTGCTGTGTACAAGGTGATTTTAGAGTGGTAGAGACCATGGTTGTTTACAGGACCTTGGATTTAACACATCCAGAATCAATGGAAGCTATTCACATGCTTGTTCCATCGTTTTAGAACAGAATTATTTTTGCCTTGCCTGTTTTATATTGGCTACGTGTAGAGGACCAGCACATTGAAGCTTTGGTTTAATTCACTTGTCCTGAAGAGGAGCATAAAAGCTTGTATATTGAGAGGCTGAATTTGAAGTGCACTCCAATCTGAAAATACTTTATTTTATGCATAAGTGTAACACTGATATACATTCAGCAAAAATATTCCCATTTCAGTTGCATCTAAAGAGAATAAAACATTGGAAATAGTCACAGACGTGACAATTGCTTTCCCTTACTTTCTGACTTAACATAAGCATTGGCTATTGAGAATTAAAGCTGTAGGTAGTGGTAATTCCAGTGAAAATAACTTCTGGGTGAGGTAATGCATTATCTGGTTTATTTATTCTGAGAAAAAAAAATAGTGTATTATATTGAGAGGCAAAAAGAAAACTAAAGCTGTTGATTTTCATCTGAAATGTCCACCTTTGCATTTTGATGCAGAGGAAACTAGTTATGGACCTGTGTTCAAAATAGGAGCGCTTCAGCCCATGTAAACACACAATGTTCAGATAAGGTTTTTAAATAGGGCTCTAGGAGCCGATGAAAGAATGCAGGTGTGTACCTAAGGCTGAAGAGGTTCAGCTAGAAAGAGAGAATGCTGCTGAGCTCCCAATAAGAAATGTAAATCTGTGTGTCAAGAATAACATCTCCCAGTTACATTAACCCAGCAAGGTGTACGGGTTGGAACCTGTGTGTTCTGGAGATAGCTGCCTCTGTAAATAAGAGAAAGCCATGTAGTTCTCTTAAGATACTGAGAGAAATCAGGAGATACATATTTAATCAAGTGGGGTTTATGTCATTGCTGTGATTTGGTTTTTAAGAGCTTATCTAAATATTATCCTTACTTCTGAAATAGCCTTATCATGAGACACTACAGCTGACACACTGTGTGCGTCAAATCCATTTTTGTTGCACACAGCATATATACTTTAGTCAGTAATTTGCAACAATGGAGGTAGGATTTTAAGCTACTTTCAGTAAAATATATTCTTGGGCATCTTGCTGCTGGCCCATTTGTCTTATTACAAAAGGTCTGTTAAAAGAAAATCAAAATAATGAAATATGGGCTAGAAGGACTGTATTTAAATCAGCCTATATTTAGCACTGTTAAGTTTCAGAATGGCATCAGAAGCAAGGGCAGTTACCTGCTGACAGTTTGTTCAACAGGGAAAAAGTAGTCTGTGTTGCTAGGAACCAATGTGTGAATCACTGGGGGCTTGTGGATGAATACGAGAAGGGTGAGAGAAAACAAACAACTCAGTATGATTTGGGGTCCTAAGGGCAGCCACCAGAATATGGACATGACAGGGAAAATGGTGGCTAACACAAATTGTGTCACAAGAAGTTGCTTTTTAGTCACATGTGGTGTCATCTTTGAGTTACTAGGATGAAACAAACAACAATGCTACACAATCCTACAAGAAAGGGAGATAAGCAAGGGAATTGGCTTTTTGACATGAGTCTATGCAGGCAGCTGCAGGCAGTGCAGGCTGAACCCAGAGGCTCGGTGTCACCCTAGTCACTGGGATGCTGATAGCCCATGAGCTATACAACGGCCACGGAGGGGCTCTGGGATCCTTGTGAACTAATTTGATGCCATTTATACCTAGCTTCTATTTGAAAATCTCTTTATATTAATGCAGGTGGATTTGTGTTGGTGTTACCAACCTAGGAGAAATTGGGGAAACCTGGAGGAGAAATGAGCTAGAAGCGGCAGAAGGTACTGGTGGTGCTGTAAAGGGACTTATGGATGCTGATAAGTTGGGATTTGGTCTTTGAACATAGGTTGCAGACAGGCTAATGCCCTGTATCACAAGCTGGAATGTGTGTCTGCTCCACTCATCTGGACAATAACCTGCAGTTTCTGGCTGCATTGTTGAGTGATGTGTTAACAAATCCCTGCATGCTAGCAGATTGGCTTTTAGCAGTCATGGATAAATTACCCTTGTAAGTGCACACAGTGGTTTATATTACAAATAAGGTGTTCAACAATGAGATGATCCTCCCTACCACTTTCCTGTGCTTGACTTATACTGAACTTTAGTGAAATAGGTGGGCTGGAAGCAGAACGAGGTGTCGTTATAGTGACTGCTTTGGTGCTTCCTCTAATCTGTCACATCCGCCTCAAAACTGCAGCACACACAGTGAAAATGTGCTCTTGCTCTGCAAAGCAGTTATACTGTGTTCCCTCTGTTTTGGCATTCTCACAAAGTAGTCTCGTTGCTGCAAGACTTCTCCCAGTTTTGGTTCAATTATCATATCTTTGGCTTTCAGCCTGAAGACTTTCATCATAGTTTTAATAAATATAATCTTAGGAGTTTAGAACATATGAACTAACATGGGGAATAGAAGGTAATTCATCTTGCAGTCAGAAATGAGCTAAATGTCCCCTCACAGCCAGTTTGATCTCTCTTTCTGGCTAATATACAAGGTTTCATTGCTCCCCAAACACAAGGCAAGACAGATGGCAGGTGGAAACAAATACCATCATGGAGCATCCCGACACTGTGACCACATCAATGTCTTGCACAGCCGCATCCCTGAATGTTTGGCTTTGAACAGAGGGGCATCTACATACCAGTGTGCATTCTATATTCTGGCTACACAGGGAAAGGACAGATCTGCTTCGTTTTTACTGCAGTAATTGGTGATTCTATTTTCCATAACAGAAACCATTTCAAAGAATTAATTTTCTTTGTATCCCCCTGAGATGTGTTTTGTGTATTTTCCACGTGAGATCATGCTGTATTTCAATAATTGCAATCTATGTTATATGTTACAATCACTATGTTTTTTAGAAACACATTAGTGTAGTCCACAGTATATTATCAGTTGTGGAATAAAAGCTTCAAAAGGGAATATGTGTGATTGCACTACTACCAATTTGAAATCAAGTACTTGGATAGTCTTTAAATTTCAAACCAGCAATATGTTAACATATTTTCCTTGTACTCATGATTACTTGGCAATATTCAAGGTCTGGATTCTATAATGTATTTCAGTATTAGTTGACATGTGCCATAAATTGCTAAGAAATTAGAGCTTGGCTTCAATAGGGAATACATTAACAGATTATTTATATCATAAGGGTTTGCACCTACCAATGAGCGAGGTGTTTCAGAGCAAAAAGGCCTTGTGTTGTTTAAAGAAGGTAAATAAACACGTTGTTCAAAGGTTAAACAAGGAATAAAATTGGGACTAACCATATTCTGGTGTGTTTTCTCATGAATGCGATATGACATCCTTGCATGTCTTATTGTGCTGAAAAAGGAACTTCTGAATGAACATCTTATGAATGAACATTTTGTAGAAAAGCTTTATTTGACAGTTGTCTGAAATGTTCTCTTTCTCTCTTTGTTCTACCATATTTTTCACTTGCAATAGAAATGTAGGGGAATAAGAAGAGTCAGGAAAGCAGGTGCTTTTCAAGAACATTTTGGTTATTCGTGAAACTCAGAATTCTTTGTTTCCAAACCCAATATGGGATGTTAGAGATTTATACAGGTGTGCATTGTTTAAAGACATTAGCAGGGCTAAGGTATGTAGGCACTGCTCATTTGCACCTGAATATGTTGTATATATTTTGAATAACACTTTTTTGTTGTTGTTGGAAGTGTAGGACATTTAAAACTATTTTATAGCCTTTCAAAGATAGAGTGAATTCACCTTACAGCCGGGTCTGACAATCTGTACTCCACATAATGCTTGCCCTGAATTTGAGGATTTATATTTTCTTAAACAGCTTGGATAGCACAGGCACTGCAGATGTGAACTGTGCAAAAGAAAGAAGTTGGACACATTCTTTTGATGTCTCCCTACCCTGTTATAATTCTTGACAGTATAACTGTTTATCAGCAAATGAATTCCTAAAGGAGAAGGCAGCGTATTGGATTTCTCTGCATTTTATCTTTTATGGAATATAGCAGAATCATCAGTATACACATCAGTGGAGAGCAGGGAGGGACTTAGTGAACTGAGAGCTAGCTTGCTTCAAAAGCCCATGTTCTTATAATTAAAAGGTTAAAAAGTTCTTTAGAAGTCATACTACTTATTTTTCTTGAATAAACTGATACACTGATGTATTCTGTTGCATGTGTAAGATGTGTAAGGCCGAGAAGTAGTTCTCAGTGGCCATTTTCACAGAAAATTATTAAAACATATAGAATTCTATATTGTATTTGTTAAACTGAGAATTTTAGACATATCTTTTTTTGCTCCAGGAGATGAGAGACTGTATTGTAGCCACTCACCTTATAGGATGTCTTGATTTTTTTTCCTGTCTTGTAAAAGATGGTTATGATGAAGTAGACAAAGAGAGGTGGGAGGAAAATACATTGCAAATTCTTAATAGTGATTTTATCCGAACTCAACAAGTATCTTGCCGAACTCTGCAGAAGTTTTCTTGTTTTGCTCTTTTGACCATTAAATGCAAATTCATCACAGATTTCTTCAGAAAACCTCCCTGTGCCTTCTTTCTGTAATATTAAGTAAGACAAAAAAAACCCTGCCCTGTTTATACATGACCTACAAAAGAGAATAATCTCACCTAACTTTTTAAGGTACCAAAATGTCATGGCATCACAATGGCACTAAAATCTCATCATGGACCCCAGCTGCTAGAGACAGGTATTTGAATTTGACTTTGTGACATTTGCTTATTTGCTTCCTCAGTCTGGCTGTTGGTTTATATTGGTCTATACATTGCTAATTTATGGCTTTCCTTAGTCTTTTTAGTGAATATCCTGCAGAATCATGGCACTGCCAGCAATGTTTCTGCATGCCACAAAGAGAGGGGCCCCAGTTCTCCAAGCAAGTGGTGACAGATTATTTGCTGCAGAAGGTCCCATGTTGTTAAGTGCAAGCAAAGGATTGTTCTTTGCGTACTGCCTTTTCTGTAATAGTTGGGTTTAGTGTGCTGTGTGTGTGGCCAAATTGCTGCCTGAGGTGTCAGAAATTCAAATGTCTCTCTATTGCTTATCTGCAGTGCACAGCTAGAAAGCCCTAACTCGTGTTTTCAACCTCTGTTTTGTTGATTCCAAAGATGATAGCATCCTTAAAATAAACTAAAATGAGGGTCCAGTGTTTGCATGTCATCATTGCTCTCAGTCAGTAAATGACTCAGTTCAAGTACATTCTGAGGCCTGAAAGTAGTGTTTTCAGATATCTCCCTAAGTAAATATTGCATGGGAGATAGAGGTGAGCATGCTAAAAGCTTTGCAGTCCTGTGCCAATTTGATTTGTCCTTTGGAGAAATAACCCTTTTGTCTTGTGTGATGGACTTTTGCAATGATTGCTGACACGAAACTGTCGGATACGGCTCTGGTGAGATTGAATGAGATACTGGATGTCATCGGCTGAAATATGACTAAGGCACAAAACATTTTCAAGACACTTGAAAATGATGACAGTTCACACATTTTTCTGGGAAGGAAGGCTACCAGGAATTTAGGCTAGAGAAGGTTTGGAGTCTGAAAATTCATTTGCATATCTTGTACTGTTAAGCCTCTGAAAAAAGAAAAGCCATAGCATGCACGCGTTGGGCTAGCTGTGGTACTGTGCATATTTGTAAGCTGAAGAGATAGCAATCAAAGTTCAAATGTTGCACAGAAATACCATTTCAAAATGCTGCCAAGGTAAATGGAAGGACAAGAGAAATTTGTGACATTTATGATACTGGCAAATTTAAAGTAGCTGGAAGGTTTAGAACTAGATTCTTATGCAGAATAAATCATTACTTTCACTGGTGCCCAGGCTCTTTAAACCAGCACAGATCTGAACATTGGACTGGAGGTTATTTGGCTTTCTTAACTTCTGATTATAACCAAAACCGATGTTACTGAGAGCTCAAATTTATGTACAAACATCCCAAAACCTAAAGAAACCCTGAATCTGTAGGAGGCAAGGGTAGGCTAAATGGAACCAAGAGAACAAAAGAACAAATCGGAAGAATGGAGTTAGTGCTGAGTCAAAACAAGACAGTAAAGGAGAAGAAGGCTGCTGGGGAGAAAAACCCATTACTTTTCCTTGCTATCTGTCAGGAAGATAAATCTTTCTCTTTGGGGTAGCATTTCAGCCCTGTGCTGCCCTCTCTGTTCTCATTAGAGGCACAAAGCCTCCACTCAGCACCAGAGGTTCAGTACATCTCTCCTTCCCATCCTCGCGGGCAGTTGGCTCCAGGTTAGTGCCAGAAGAGCACTTGGTTATAAATAGCCAAGTTGGAAAGTATCAGCATGGATTCCAAGTTCAGGTGTTCTAAGCCTCAGCCCTGTCTGGGGGGTGATCTGAAATGCAGGTTTCCTACAGTGTTTGCATTACATGTCTGCAGACAGTGCTTGAGTTCCCTGTGGTTCCTTCTCATGTTCTTCACTGATTTGTATCAGCCTGCCATTTGCATATATTTAACTCATTTTCTATTTTTCACATGTATTTTACAAGAGAAAATACTTTCAGTTTTCCAGAATAGAAACAGTTGCTCTGGCAATAAGAGTAAAAAGCCAGCATCAAAGCTCCTTTTGCTAAGGCAGGCTGATTTTTATTCCCTGCAAAACTGCAAATGTAGATTTCAGACATATTTGTTGGATAGCTTTTCTAATGTTTGCTGCAGCTGCACAATATATTTGCGGTACCTCTTGCACATACTGATACACACCTACATCTGTGATGTGCATGAACAAATGTATCTGTGGTCCGTGCAATTAAAAATGAATGGCCATGTAAAAAAGATAGTGGGGTTGTTTCCATATGATGGCGAATCCATAAAAATAGATTATTGCATAGTAAATGATCAGTTTATAGATGTAGCTTTCTTTTTACTTTAAAATGCCAGTTAGCTGAAGCACATTCCCACCTCTACCACCTGCTTGAGTCATTATTATGAGCTTTCTTCCTAATACTGAACAAACATTGAAATATAAATATATTCTTTGTTCTTTGAAGTTCTGGCACTTATAGGCAGTGGTTATGTGTCTGTGTGGGTGTCTGTAGGTGGACATTGCTGCTGTGCAGCTGCTGAATTCACTCATTAAAATAGTAAGAGGGGAGTCCTGGCTTCACTGAAGGAAAGACAGTATTGCCATTACCTCACAATTCATCCCACTGTCAGCAGGATGAGCAGTTGAGGCAGCTTTGACTCATTTTGCTTTTCCTTCTTTTTAAAATTAATCCCTATTGTCTGCCATAATAATGCATTGTAATGCTTTGATAGGGAGTTAATATCACCTTTTTTTTTCCAGGGAGCGAGATGTAACTGCAGTTGGCTGTGGCTGGTTAGGCAAGCTGATAACCTTGTCCTAGCACACTGAGATTTTTGTCCAAGGGCTGAAATAACCATGAAAGCTGGTTGAAATCTGAAGGGAATTATTCCTTTAGAAATAGATTCATAAGGTACTGGGTATACCGGGACCCTCTAAGCTTTTTAGAAGCTTTACAGGATGCTAGGAGAATCCAGTTACTATTTTAATATGAATTCTTTCAAAACGATGAAACAGATTAGTATTTAAACTCCGTGTAATTTATTCTCTGCTCATAAGAAGTTTCTAGTTGAATAAGCTCTCCAAAGAGTTTTCAGAACAAAGGAATAATTGGGGAAAAATTGTATATTCCAAGAATTGGTCTCATTCACTGATGGAGTGAAGGAATTCTGGCCCCCCAGTATGCAGTGGGTGCATGTGGTAAAAAGCATTTTAAACCTCCGTTATGGGAGCCAGTTCAGCTCTTCTCACAGTATGTGCTGGATTTGATATGTATATGCTTATGTATATAAGTAGTCAGTGAATATCTTAGGAAAAAAAGATGAGTTTCATATCTATGCCATTCTCTCTTATTTTTTCAATGGTTTGCTAACACCACTGTTTATTGTGTCACATTCAATGGCTCAAAGGACAGGACTGCTAACGTAAGACAGCACAATAGGTTTCAGTTCTATTGTTCAATACTCCTCAATTGCCAATGTCATTTCCAGCAGGAAAATCTTTTGAGCTGTGTGAAATAGCAAATCATTTAATTGTGTCAGAGCATATAAGCAGCTGTTAGAAAACCTCACACACATTTGATAGCAATAGCTCTTTAAGAATGTCAGTATTCTGTTAAGCAAAATATAAGCAGAAAAGCTGCTGGGTTTTGTATAGCTCATTCATGCAGAATGTTTTCAGGGTAAATCTACTCTTTAAAAGTTAAGTGGAAGTTTCCAGAATTGAAAACTTTCCAATTTACTCATTTTTATTTCTGTATGGTGGTTATCCTGTATGTCTATGTAGATTCCTCAGGGGCTTCCATATTTGCATGAGTGCGTGAAGCATCACAGACTTGGTACACTAGCACTGGCAGGCTGCCTGCCTCACTACCAAATGTCTGTGGGACTGCAGCTTTCTTTGTAGGTATGTGGACACTTGCAAGCTGTGTTCAGTGGGCTCATGCTAGCAAATACCGACATGGTTACACTAAGAACTGCCTTTAGCTTAGTTTTTCCTTTCTCTACTAGCTCTGCATGGGGAAGGTAGTGTCCACATCAGTATCACGTACAGAGGTAACTATTAGCATCATCACAAACATCAAGAATGTGATGAGCAAAGGTGTCTGGCTGTAATATCAGGTTTTGAGTTGTTTGTTTGGACCTGGAACTTCCATGTTGCTGAAGCAATGCATTGATGTTTGTGCCTTTAACATGTCATGTTAGTGAGCTGCTGTGGCATGGTTATAAATGTTACAAAATAGGAAATTCAGCATTGCAAGTGAGACTAAAATACCAGAGCAACACGCCTGTCACTGGGAAGATAAATCATGTCAGAAATTCCAACAAGTCTGCCTCCTTTCTGTGAGCAGAAATCTATCCAGTGATCAGCACAGATTTCCAATAATATAAAATGAGGTTATTTCATGTCTAAATGCTTTTTGTTCATGTGTCAACTTCTTATTCTCATTCAGCTTTCATTCAGGAGTTAGTGAATAGCAGATTCTACGTTACTTAAGTGTGTGAGTGCGTTTTCAAATGCTTAATGATTCAGAATTTTTATTACACCTTTTTAGTAGAAGCTGAATTTGCTGTAGGCATGATTCCAGTAACATTAGTGAATTCCTGTTAGAAGACAGTGTGTATCTTTGGAGGGTGGGTGGATGATGTCCAGATCATGCACAGTTTGTGTGCAAATAAGACTATTCTTCCTGCCTTTACGTATAATCTCTGTGATTTTCTTCTCTATACAGTGGCAAGCGCAGACTTCAGCAGGACTGTAGCTTTCTTTTTAGATTCCATAGCAGTATAATTTGCCAACATCCCCCTTACCGTGCATCAGATCTGGGTTGGAAAGAATGCTAAATCACTTTACTGATGGCAGAGAATGATGATTTGAGCAAGAGTCCTTTGCCATCCTTCCTGCAAATATCTACAAATTAACTGTTAATTAAGCTAATTAGAACATTCTCACAGAAACAATCATGTTACCACAAGGTTCTGTTTAAGACCAACTGTTTCATTTTTGGAGATGTGTTAACTTTAACTGCTGTCATTTTCAGTGTCCTTTGATCCCTATCTGCTCTAGCAAATCAAAGGTCTGTTTCTAACAATAAGTTCAGACTTTCTTTTGTTCCCCATTCCTTCCCCCCCAGTTCTTCTCTCTGAAGCCTCTAACAAGCCACTTTGGAAGTAATCTTCTCTTGCTGTTTACATCAGTGATATTTTTCTTCGCAGAGTTTGACTTCATGGCTGTGGAAAAGTATTTCCCATTTTGTGAGTACATGTGGCACTTCAGGTTGCCTGGTATTTAGGTTGCTTCAGTTACAAAACACAAGTCCCTGTGCATATACTGAAGGTCTGTGAATGCTTGGATTTATACACTGTATTTGTGACTTTTCTTAGCCCATTTTTATGTGCAGTACGCTCTGACTTGCCAGAATTTAGAAGAGGCTATTGGTGTTGGAAATGTGAACGACTCTAATTCTGTATCTTTTGGCACATTTGTATTACAATGATGTGTGCACTGAAAACAGTTGGAGAACAGCAGAGGAAAAACATGGCCCTCTGTCAGCTTCATTAGCTCATGCAATAGCAAAATGTAGCATCTTTTAATCATAGAAATGTTGATTGGAAGGTGGTCCAGTCTCTTGTTTGAAGTGGGGTTATTGCACACATTACATGAGGTCATTCTTGGCATTTCTGACTCTTCAGAACCTCTGAAGATGTAGTTCCCGCAGCCTCTCCTCTTGACCTTTTCAAAGGCTATGCTACTCTCATGGTGAAAATCCTCTGCAGCTTGTCCTGCACACATGAACAGTGCCACAGAAGGCCCAAAACACTGACCTTTCACTGTGGACAATCTCTCAGTTCAAGCAGAAGTCTCTTCTCTGGCAGCCCTTCCCTACAGCCACCTTCTGACAGCTGTTTAAGCAGGTACATCAGGCACGCAAGCTTGGGCAAAACAAGAGCGTGGATGGCTAATAGAGGAAGTCTTTGAAAATGCAGCTTAGAGTCATTGCTTCTCAACAGCTGATAAATTTTGTAGTGCTGCTTGTGAAAGCTCACTGCAGAAAATCAAGGTTTTCGTAGACCATTCCAGCACTGCTATAGCAATATATTATTTAGTAAACAGACTTTCATGCACAGTTTGTTTCATGTTATCATCACACACTTTAGTTCGGCTTTGAAGGGTCCTTTTTTATTTTTCTGTTCCTTATTTAAAGCTGGGTATCTCATAGCGATGTCTTCAGCTATTTGTAAACAGATTTGCAACCACAGTTAAAGGGTGACTTTTCCTATAGAAGCACAGCACGCATTTTTGCCAGAAGTTTCAATCTCCAATAGATAGCATTGACTTGTGCTGTGGCAGACACAGACATGCAGAAACTAACCCCTTCCCAGTTCAGGAATTCAAAAGCTCTCTGATACAGATGGGACTGGCTTGACTTTTCCAGTTTCCATAGTGTGTTTGAAACATCTGCAGCAAATACAGCAAGGCATGACTTCAGTATTGCAGAAAGTGTTTATTCACTGTGGTTAGAAATGCTGCAGAGGTCAAACCAGGAAAATATGTGGGCTGATTGATGTTTGCTGCAGAATATACAGAGACCGAATTGCTGCAATAAGGCACAGAGATGGGCAAAATGTGAATGCCGTTTATTGCTGAAGGTCCTGCTGTGCCAGTTGTTCTAACAGAAGTTGTTCCTATGGATGCAGTAGTTTAAGGCTGCACTTATGACAGTTCATCCTCAATGAACAGAGTATTTATTATTGAAAAAGCTTTGCAGGAACAGTGAGGACCTGAGCTTTAGATGCAGATATGTCTGCCAAAAATATGCCTAGAAGAGGCCCTTAAGCTTGCTTACAACTTACTTCCAAAGGAAGCAGTGATTAAACCACATCAGCTTTTTGTATGGTGCATTAATCTTCTTGAGCCAGCAAAGTTAAAGAAAAAAACATTTCAGTGTAGAGACATCATGTGTTTGCTGACACAGTGTCAGAGCTGCTGACTGTGACCAGCACTGTCACACCTGGTTTGCCTGACCAGGACAGTGTTAAAGCTGTTCCTCATGAAGAAAACCAGCTCCATAGCCTCAGGAGATAAGCCTTTCAGAAACTGCGGACAAAGAGCAGCATTTGGACAAAAAAGATCCCCATAATTTGAAAGTAAATATTTAATAGTGGCTTGTCTTTTCATTCGTTTGTTCATTCATTTGTTCCCTTGTGTATTTATTTGACTGCTTTGTAAGGAATAATCCTGAGCTGCTTCTGGTCCTTGACTGACAGCATCTTTTATCAATGCTTGATTTGGATGGAGGTTCTGTAGCAAAGGTGGCAGGCAGCATCTGCTGACAAGTGTTACAGTAATTGTCATCTGGAATGTCAAAACCACTTAGTAGCAGACTTGTTGGGTGAAGAACTTTCTACTCTGCTCTTTATGCCAGCAAGATAATCATTACTGTGTTTCAGAGCGTGACAGGATTTTTCTTCTACTATCGTATATCTGTGCAGAAATCCCCTCTTGGGTGCTACTTGCAGGAACTTACTTTGTATTTAAATTGTATTACCAGTGTGCTTAGTTAGGGAAATAAATGAAGCAGTGCAGTATATTGCTCTGCTTTGTTTGATTTTAATTTTGACTTGACTATTCTATTCGGCACTGCAAACAAAGTGTGGTCAGAAACAAACCGAAAGTGAGTATCTTGTGGTTAAGTTACCAGTAGTAACTTACTTAATGGTCTCAAAGCACCATCAACTTGACAGATATGACAATTTTGGGATTTTGACTTCTCTAGATATATTCTGGAGGGAGAGGAAAAATTAGAATCATAAAGGCTCATTTCAGAAGAGAAATCACAATGGGAACTTCTATGTTCTTGTTAGAGCTGGTAAATGGGAGCTGAGGTCTGGAGATGAGAAACAAAACCAGGCTGACATTTTAGATTAGATTCTGCTTTGCTCTCAATACATTAATCTGGGAAATTTTCTTGAAAGGAATAACATTTCTTGAAATGGAGGTTAATTCCTGATATTTACTTGGATTGAAGTATTTTCTCCCTCGATCTTAAAGGAGAGCTTTTGTGAAGAAAGTTATATAGATGACAAGAAAATCTATTTCTAATGTTTACTGCAGTGCAGGCTGTTCTGTAACCATTTTCTCTGCAACTCTGACTTGCCAGAGTTTAGGTCCAGCAAGTACTGTGTTGTCAATGTAATAAATCATATTGGTTTCAAAATGCCTATCATGTCTTTGTTATCTAAATAATAACGATTGTGAGCAAAATCTGTCATTTTGCTGTCAAGTTGATTCTTCCAGAAATTCTAAAACCAGCACAGGGCACCAGCTCTAGCTCTGTCATGAATGACAGTTCATTGTTGTATTTGGCTTAATTCTGCTATATTTGATTTACTCCTTAAGCTTTTAAAGCATAAACTTTAAGTCTATTTGTTGGCTGGTTTTCATGTCCCACTCACCCCAAGCCCTCACCATCCCACTAGAATCACTGAATTGTTTTTTCAACCTAAGCAAGGTCATTTTAATGTGGTTTTTCTCTTCCAGACTGTTTTGATTTTTGGAGAGTTTACAGGAAAGTTCTAGACCCCATAAGAAGTTATGTTTATAGAGGTATATTGTAGGCATATTTTCTAGCTGGGAGAAATATTTTCTTTGTAGTGCCAGTTAAGTAGGATATATTGGTATTACTGGAGATCTGTGGTTTTTTTCCTTGTGTTTAAGTGTCTCATTATTAACCCTGGGACTTTCAGTCATTCTATGCTCTAGATACACAAGGAAATGCATTTCCAAGGTCTTGGAACACATGAGATGTATTATCTCTTGGGAATTGTGATAATATCTATTGGTTGTCATTGTCGATATAGGAAAATAAAGGGTAGGCTTTCATAATATTACTCTGGCAGTCATTTGGTGTGTGACTTACTCTATGATCTTGCCATTACACTCACCTCTTCCTTAATGACTGTCAAAGTATTATAGCTTTTTCACCTTTGTATACACAGGATGTCTGTATGTATGTTCGTATACAGATATGTGTGCATATAAATAAACACAAACGCACCTTATTTATAGAAATGTATAGAATGTACATGGTTAAAATGTCTAGTCATAAGGAAGAGATGAGTCAAATGACAAGTTTATGTATCTAAATATGGACAGAAGATTAGAGCTCTTAGAACAGAGCGTATCTTAACTGGAGGCCTCAAAATGTTTCTACTGCTGGATATCCCCATGTTCCTGGGGGGGATGACACTGAACCAAGAAGCTGTCATGTGCCAAAGTGAATTTTCCCATCTTATAATAAACAATTTCTAGCTAACATTTTGATTTGGGCTTTAGATAGAACTATGCTGATAGGTTGGTAATTTATTTTTCCCTTTGAGGGGAAAATATCTATCTGTAGAAGCGCTATAATCTCTTGTGGCATTCTATACAAATGTTTTTAATCTATTTGCTTTGAGCATGTATTACCATTTGCCAGTGATTGCAGCTTCAATGAAAGGTCTGAGTGTTGTCTATTCACCTTGTGCTGTAGGAAGCGATTACCTTTACATATTAATATGTGCTTGCAATTTTCCTTTTTATTTTCTTTCTCCAAACATGAAAGCAAATACTTTGTAGAGGGAAGAACGATTCCTTTGTCAGAAGCCCTGGTAATTAACACAAATAAGCCTCTCCTTGTTTGATAATGATGGACTTATAAGTAGAGTGATTGCTCCCTTAGATAGGAAAAGCTTGAAGCCTCTGTGTGAAGTTCCTGTGGTGGCAAAGTGAGGCAGAGGGGAGGTAATTTCTTTAACTGGTGGATTAGCTGGCTTTTTCTCTGCACTTAATCTAGGCTGCCTATAGAGTGGGGAGTGCTGCACAACTCACCTCCAGAGCAAACAGAGATATAAAGGGAAGAAAAATACAGTGGGGGAAAGGAAAAAAGAGGAATTTTGCCTTTGTGCTGGTCAGAAATGATCAGGTGTGTCGTGCTCTTCTCCCTTTTCAGGAATCTAGAGTTTCATGGGATAGTTTTTTTAGCTTCCAGGTATACACGAGCAATTCTCCCACGCCTCGCTGAACTTTGTGTTTCATGTTAATGCTCTATGAGTTTCTGCTGGGTTCCATTCCTCGCAGCCTGTGCTGTGTGACTGACATGAGCTTGTCTCTGTGACCTTTCCTCCCAGCTTGTGCTTTTTTGTCAGGTGGAACAAATGTAGGCTGGTGGACTGGCCTGTCACTATGGGTAGTCCCATTTTATCCTCTTTTGTACATAAAAGAAGCTATCCTTGTGTGAACATGAAAAAGCTACATCTTGTGTGAATTCACTGCTAGTTCAGCTGATGGATTAATAAATATGTTAATTATATGACTGAAAGAAGGGGGACTATCCAGATGTTTCCTGAATTACCAGCAGGGGATGAACTAACCTAAGGCAGAGGAGAGTTGGCTGAACTTTGAAATAGGAGACTCACTGAAAGACTCCAGACAGTATCGTTAGTGTGTTCTAAAAAATATAATCATATGTCCTATATTATTTCATTATCAAATGTCTCTCTTGCCTTGAAAGATTTAGAGGGTTTCCTGAAGCTTAGGTGCTGCTCTGAATCAGGACATCTTGGTTTCCAGCTCAGCCTCCTGTAGGAGAAGGTGGTTCACCATGCAGGAGCAAACGTCTGCCTCACTGCTTTCATAAACACACTTCCAAAGTGCACAGGGGCTCCTGAAAAACTCTCTTGCCAAGTTAGATTTCTTTGCATCTCAACAGTACGTGCTTTGGGACTTTAACACTGATTTTCTTTCTTCATCGTTACTTTTGCAGTTCTGCTGCCTGCACATTTTATAACTTTTGTCCTAATAAACTCATCTACTTTAACAACTATTAATCTAAGCATTTTGAAATCACTGTGGATATTGCCCATTTGCTCTTGAACGTTTTAGGAATCATAAATGTGATGTGATGTAAATCTGTAAATGAAATATTGCCTCTCGCATAAAATCTGCATAGATTTTTGCCCTGGTTATTTTATAGTCTTCTCTCTGTGGTCATTTTTGTATCATTAATGTCTTTCTCCTTGCCTCTTGAATATAAAAAATTCTACTAATTATTGAACAGTGTCTCTAAGTTAAGCCAAATAAGGATTTAATGACTTCTCAGATTTAAGACTTCATCCATCTAATATATGATACACAGATTTTAAATGCTGTTCATTGAGTTGAACTATCCTGAGAATGTTCATAAATTGATGTGATTTTCTCTTCCCATCTGTAATCTGGAAAGAGAAAAAAATAAATTACCCTGTTTGCCATTTTTTCTGTTTGATCTGGGCACTATAGGTAGATACATTTTCCCCCTCTCCTCTGATGTATCAATATGCTTTAGCACTAGAGGTCTTTTAAGTTGTGATAACCTTAATTCACCTCTGATTCTTATGCTGAGTAAACTCCAGGACGTTTAAAACTTGAGCTAAGCACAGACTGCTGCAAGTGTTTAATACAAAATATCTGAGTCTGGAGAAAGTCTCTAGGATTTTTTTCTCAGCCAGAAATTTCATAATGGGAATTTTCTGCGTGGGAGAATTCATTTCACAAATCAGATCAATTGAACCATTCAAAAACCTCTTAGTAGTCTTGAGAGGGGAATTTAAAAAACCAAACCTACTTCTGCAGTATTTTCTTCTTTGTATCTGCTTTTAAATATCTTGGAGGAGGGACAAGATGGCATAGATCACCAAAAAAACTTGGTGATGTTTGGGGCAGAGGCCGTGATTCATTTTGCCTACTGCGTCTCAAAAGAATGCTGATTGATAGACTGAGCACAGCTATGTTTCATCACTATAAATCTGAAACTGCAAATAACTTTGGCTTTGCAGTAACTCTGCTAGGCTTTAGACTTCGAGCTGTCAGAATCATGAGACTGCTGAAGTGAATGGACTCGTGATAAATTTACACCAGTGCAATTGAGAATAGAGTTTGTTTAATATTTTTTAAGGATAAACAATGATTTTCTGCTAGTGTCTTCTACAAGTCTGCTCATCTTTTTAGTGCAGTATCCAATTAATAAAAGAATTTGCTTAGTGAATGTGTGTGTCATATGATTATTTGATGATATGATGGCAGTATTTCTGATCAGAGGAAATGGGAGTGTCCTTCACAACGTCTTTTAAATGAGGTTAGGAAAGTCTTCAATATACTAAATATTCTCTGAATTCTTCTGCTTTGATTGGATAGCAAGATTCAAATGGATTATTAGTTTCTAGGTGAACTTAATGCCTCGTATGATACCTGCATATAATGCATCACATTAATGGAAATGCCAACAGACCTGTGGGACCTTGGCCTGTGTTCTTTTCAGTAGCTGTCATAATGCACCAGGAGATATTGTGGTTGATGCAGTATCAATAACAATGCTGACTAACCTGCACAACTTATTTTGCGACCATCCTAGGGAAATAATTTTGTGGTTAGGACTCAGAAGATGTTGAGGAACGTACCTCTTACCAGAAACTTTTCAAACCTGAAAGCAGCTTGCCTTCTCAGCAGAAATGGGGGAAAAGAGGTAGCTGTAGTAGGCTGGAAAGAGAACCCAGGTGGGATTACAGAAATAATAAGCTGAAAAGTAAAATAACTAGTCAGTAATCAAAATCAGGTATGTTAAGCATCACATAATGCTTCAAAGCAGAAAAAGATGAGGTGGCATTTCTGATAATTTGTATTATAATTCAGTAATAGATGTTCTTATTTTAAGTTCTGTTAGATTATTTTGAAAATTCATTATAACAATATTTTATAATATTCTTAAGGTTTGAGACTGTTTAATAGTATTACTATAAAAATTAGAAAGTTAATGAAGAAGACTATAGGTCTAGTATAGGGAGGGTTGTTGTGGGAAACAAGCATCTCTTCAGAATGGCTTTGCAAGGTTTTTATTCTCTTCACTAACAATAACCAAAACCTGCCTGATTCTTAGTATTTGTTCTGTTTTAAGACTAGAAAATCTGTTTTATTGCAGAACATGTGATTTATGATTATTTTTTAACCTTATTGTATTTTTTCCTATTTTATTTTAGGAGTCCCCAAAATGAGCATGATTGCGTGCCACAAAACTTCCTGTGGTAAATGAGGAGGACCTCATTTTGCTGACCTCAGATTGCATCCAAACTCCTTTGCAAGTATCCAGACAAAAAGGCTTTCCTTTTGTCCTTTCTGCTGGACTTCAGGTAGGAAACGGATTACACATTCGGTTGGTCTAGATGATGAAAGGATGCAATGTCCACCTGAGTGACTCATGGCACAGAAATGGTGGGGACATAGGCAAGGTCAGTTTCTGCACAGCTTTTGCCTAAGCAAATTCAGGTGCTATTTACTACTGTCCAAACAATTCTAGTGTTTCTCTTGTCATTACTAGTGTCATTACTATTAGGGATTTGGTCACACAGAATTGGATCGCTTTTTAATTGTTGATGCTGAAAATATTCTTCCAATTGAAAAGGTAGAAGGTAGCTGAGCTCTCTTGGCAAAATCTTGCTCTAGTGTGAGCTGAACAAACTTGATGTGGTTATAGAAACACTGTCTCGTTACTTTCATATGCTTTGAAAGGTGGTGGTCCTCTCCATGGGCTTCATGAACAAAGCTGTGCTTTATGAGTGTGCCAAGGCTGCACTGCTGTGTAGGTAAAAAGTGCATACTTAAGAAGTATTCTCTGATCAAAATAGGGTGATTTTGTGGTAAATCTAGACATACATTTCACATAGCAATTTTTTAAAAGTATCTCTTTGTCTAAACTTCTCTAGAATAAATTTCTTCTAATGCCACTTAAAATCCAAATAAATAAGCATTGGCATGATTGAAGGTCAAGATTTGTAGCTATCTGCATTTGTAGAATATCAAAGGCATGAGAGGAAAAGGTTCGGCTCAGAGGAAGCCAGGACAGGGAAGAAAGGATGCAAACAGACATCAGACTAAGTACAACTTTCCAAAATTAAATCCTGCAGGTCAAATTAGAAGCGTATCTGTCAAGGTGTTCTTATCACATATAGAGCAGCTAATTTCAACACCATTATAAAAAGTTAATTGAGCATAATCCGCAAAAACCTGAAGTATAAAAGTAAAGGACTGAAATTAATAGTGCAAGAATAAAATTCATTCAGTTTTAAACTAATGGTTTTTACATATCTTCCATTAAACCATAGGCTCATTTGGGGACGGCAGGATAGTAAATTTTTATCAGGATTTAATTCTGCTTAATTTAGAGCAGAGTTCTATAATAACATTTACCATGGAATACTCAAATTAGGTTAATTATGCATGTCAATTTTTGTTCATAAATCATTTTTAAAAATAGACTTGGGACACAAGGTGGGTAATCCCCTACATTAGTGATAATGTATTTTAGAGTGGTGTTTTTATTGGGATGCAGCAGAAACTGCTGGTGCTGTTCATTATGTATTTGTAAAAACCATTAAGTAGTAAATCAAAACAATGTAAAATTAATCCCAGGATTAAGCAGGGCAGGTTGTCCCGAATGACCATGAATCAAATCCAAAATATAGGAATTAAGGTATTCCTTGGAATTGATATGCAGAACATGACCTGAGTGTGTTGTGTTTCTTCACAGTGACTGCAAATAGCTTTTATAGGAAAGCACACATCGGTCATTCTATATCACCTTTTAAAAGAGTGTGGGCATTCCACGTAGTGTTCTTCAACAAGTAGACAACAAAAGAGAAACTGTTTGAGTTGCAGGAGTCCTGTTGACGGGGTTTTCTAGTGGTTCTAACTGGTACACTTGGAAAATTAATCGATCCCCTGAAACACTCTTTTATTAAAAGATGTTTCATTTTATTGCTGATGCAGAAAATGTGCTTCTTTCTACAGGGAATGCATGTGCAGGCATCATCCTCTGTTCCAAACGCAGATAACTTTGTTTTAAAAGTCAGTTCCGTTGCCAAGTGATTGCAATGTACTTATCTGCCACATTATTTGCAAGCCTCAGGAACTTAACAGCTAGAAAATGATTAGTTAAGGGACATCATAAATCTTAACACAGCTCACACAGTCAGCACATTGGCCTGAATCCAGTCCTTGCAGCTGGCCAAAACGCATATTTTACATGACCCAGAAAATGAGAATTTAAATGGCTTTGCATTCTCTCAGTGTGAAAAAGTTACCAGTTCTACCCATAGGGTAGCCCAGGGCAGGTTCAAAGCACCCTCGGTTCCAGCTTGTAGCCTTAGGGGCTACTCTAGAAGATAAGGAACCCTATGATACTCCTGTCAAACAGCAACTTTCACAGGCTGGATGCTGGGGACTAGGAGGAGGGCTGTTGTGTGACTAAGCTGGCAATGCTTCACAGAAGAGTAAGCTCATCATGATAAGCAAGTCAGGAAGTTTGATAGAAAGCGGTACTAAAGCCAATTTAATGATCTGTAGTAGGAGCAAGAAATCTGATGTATTTTTCTGATCAAACATAAAGGAATATTTATTTCCTCACAGAACCTTCTCTGGCCTATAGTTATGGAAGTGAGGTGTGGCATTTGTCAGCATGATTTCTATAGCGGAGTATATTCTTTCAAAGGGTAACCATTAAAGTAGGTGCATCTGAGTTGGGGGTCCAAGAGTGCTAGCAAGTGCAGTGTAATTTTGTCAGATATGGCAGCTCCTAAAAAGCCTCCAAGGTAAATTCAAATTCTAACAGAAGGAGCTCAGTGGATCCCCAGAAAGTAGATTTGGTCTCTGAATTTGTCATCTATCTATTGATTTATCTGTCTGGTTTATCTAATCAGCTTCATCACCTGAATCTTTTAAAATCTAATTTACTTTATCCATCAATGTTTTTCCTAACAGTCCTCCTGCTGTGTTGTTTAGCGGGGAAGCTGGAATCAATAAATGAAATGGCAAAAAGGAAGAAAAATATTTTTTAAAAAATTATTTTTATTTTTAAGTTCACTTTATTTTCCTTTTATTTTTCTACTTTTCTTTCTTCTTAGTACACTGGACAGGCTTGGTGATTTTATTTCTCTTCTGTTCTTCTACCTAAACTTGCAGTTGCAAAATGCTTGTACTTAATGGGACAATTGCCAGCACCCAGCAGAGCCCAGATTTGTCTGTGCTTTGTGGGTAACTGCATTAACTGCAGTGAGATTGCAATACCCATTTAGGAGTTATGGCTCTAATAGTATTGTGGAACATGCTTTTGGGGATGATCAGAGGATATGGATTTGTCTGGGACAGAGGATGTGTGGTATGCAGAGCATACATGCATGCATACACACACAAACTGGTCTTTTCAGTGGAGTAAATGGGCATGGTGCAACAAAGAGAAAGGAGAGAAAAGATAGGATGCTGCTTTTGCAAAGGACTCAACTGTCTCCTGTGTCTGTGAATACAGAGACACCATCATTTCATAGCAGTCATGAAAGGAAGCCAATAGAGTTGTGTAAGTTGTATAGGGAAGTTGTGCCTCATTCCCACCACACAGGATGCTGTAAGGCACCCTGACTGTCTGTCTGATCATGTCACAATATGGACCTGCTAGCCAAAATCTTTGCCAGTCACATTGGTTTGAGGTTGAGGGGGAAGCACCACTTGCTGATGGAGCCTTTATACACAGAATCAGTCTCTGAAGACACTGCCCAGAGCTTTTTTATTCCATGACTCCCAGGCAGCACATCTCTACATCACTGAAATGTCACATTACCAGATGGGTGCACATCAAATGTAGTTCCAAACAAATGGGGCTACCACTGATTAATTATGAATAGAGTGATTTTCTGTGTTTCTTTAGTTCTCAACCTGAAAATTTGGGTGGCTAGCCCTCGTGGGATAGGACTGCACTGAAATGTGGAGGTGTGATCACATCACCGGGGGCAATGCCCAGATACCTTTTAATCTAATTGAGAATAAGAGCGAAAGCACATCAGCACAGCCTCAGCGTGGCAGCCAGCTCCTGCCTGCATCCTGAATTCCTGGAGAGCTTGTTCAGCCTCTGCCCAGCTTCTTGTCACTGTTGCTGTTATTTCCTGAATTGACTCATTTGAAGTCTGTGCAGATATGCCTACACATACTGCATTGAAGACTGTACACATACCCCTAGGCTCCTAGGAAGAGCTGGTTAATGATGTTTATTCCCCTCAAAGACTCTTTAATTTAGCCAGCAATGGCATAACATGATCTAGTGTCTGAAAAGCAGAGTTAAAAGCATTCAAATTGGAAATAAAAGGCCAGCTTTTTAGCAGTGAGGCTAATTAATCATTGGTATAGTTCATCCAAATAGTAATTTCTTTTTTTTCATGTAGCTATTTAAGAAGGCATGTAATTCTCACTTAAAATATAGGAATGTCTCACTGGTAAAACTCTTCTGTAGTAAAGGAGCTATTACAATTACCTAAGGAACATCAGACCCACGTTCAACTTCAGCAGTCGGCTTTAGAGCTTTGTGCAGGAGTGCACACATAGTTGCAAGCCGTTTATTTCAGGCCAGAAGATGGACCAGTTTCTGCTCTTTGTCCCTTTTGATCTGTTAGAAACAAGTGGTGGGCTCTTCACAGGTGGTAGCAAGCTGTGCGGTTTCATTTCCATTCTTCAAAACCCCAATCTCGAGACTTCTGTGCAGAATCCCTAAAGCACTGCTATTTGTTGAAGCATTCATCGTGAGAGACAAGGAGGTGTGTGCTCCTCAGGGCTTTTGCCATGAGAGATTTATGTTTGTGTTTATTGGAAAACTCTTCACTACTGTGGAGAAAGTATAAAAATGTTGAATCTAGTCCCAGAAGTTTCCTACCTCCCTAATGCTACTTTAGAACTAATACATTAATGTATTTACTGAGAAACAAAATCATTATTTATATTGTTTCTCACCTTTTCTTACCCAAACCTTTCTATTTTCCATTTATTTTCTCTCCCTGTAGCACACTGCTAGCTTTTGTCAGATACAAGGCTTCACTGCTGAAATAATGTGCTATTCACTGCCAGGAGTCTGATAATGGGTAAAAGATCAGCCCTTTCTGAAAGTGGTTTTGGCCTTGAAGAGTTGTGATCTGCTGTAATGAATACTTTTTATGATACATAATGTGACTTGTCAAATTTGAGAAGGCAGGGGAGGGAATTAAAGCAGACCTTCCAAAGGTTATATGCAGCTGCTGTTTTCTTCCTCCTTCCCACCCTTTCCTGTCCTTCACACTGAAACTCCTTGTTTAGACATCTGGCCTCTGCTCATGTTTCCCATGCCCTTCTTGCACTTACCTTTTCAGTAACTTACTCACTGTTCTCTGCTTTTTGATTTTGGAGCTGGTTTCCAAGTTGTTTCTTACTTTTGGAGAGTAAACACATTCACACTGAAGTTTGGTTGCTTTCTCCTGCTCAGTACTTGCCCAACACGTTTGTATTTTGTACCTATTAAACTAAATCAGATTTTATTTTCTCAAGATGAGATTTTGTTCTGGTTCAGATGTGTTCATTGTGTGCAAACTTCTGGTGTTAGGTAGAAAGTTGTGAATAGCTTTCATTAATTGGCTTACGTGATGCAACTTTGTTTTGCATGTAATTTGTCTCATTTCACTACCAAATCTCAGAAGACTTACCTCTACTTAAGCCAAAATCCTGCTGACCTCAGGAGAGAGTGAGAGTTAAATCCCAGTCTAGCTTAATGAGTCTTGAATGAGAGGTAGGACCCAGGGCACTCTGCACAGGGATGCCATCAGTTCTCTATGTTGCTAGCTCATGTTGAAATGTTCTTTTTACGCACACCTACAAACCTTTTTGAACATACCAAGTGTCAGTCCAGTAGACTCTGGAAAGAGTTTTCCATTTAGAAGTAGATCTGAGTAATGCAAGAGTAATGAGATCAATTTGTTCTGGTCTTTCACTGACTTTCTGATTACTTTTTAACTCTGGCAAGAATCCAGCATGGATAATTACATTCTTCCTACCTAATTCTCCCTGTAGTTTCAGTTGCATATGGCATTCTTTGGCTCCTGTTGGTTTTTTGTTTTTTGGGAACTTGAAGAATTTGTTATTTCCTTTCCTGACATCCTTCATAACTCTCAGATCTTAGAAGTTTACTAAATATCTCTCCATAGTATTGGTGGGGTTGGAAAGGAGCTCTGGAGATCAAATAGTCCAACCCCCTGCTTGGAGCAGGGTCAGCTACAGTAGTTTGCTCAGGACCTTGTCCAGTTGGGCCTGGTGTGAAGTAGCCATTTACAAAAATGGAGACTTCACACCCTCTCTTGGCATCCTGTCATGGCACTTTACCACTCTTACAGTAAAAGAGCTATTTGTTATGTTTAAGTAAAATTTCCTGTGTAATGATTTGTGCCCTTTGTCTCCCATTGATTGATGGGATACCACTGAGAAGAGTCTGGCTTCATCTTATTTACTGTCCCCCATCACATGTTCATAAACATTTCTAAGATCCCATTGAGCCTTCTCTTCTCCACTTTAATCATCTCTGAGCTCCTCCTTGCAAGTCAGATGCTCCATGTCCTCAACCATCTTCATGGCTTTTTACTGGTCTCACTCTAATCTGTTCATGTCTGTCCTGTCCTGGGGAGTCCAGCTCTGGACACAGCACTCCAGATATGTTATTCCCAGTGCTGACTAGAGGGTAATAATCATCTCCCTCGATCTGCTGGCAATGCTGTTCCTAAAGCAGTTGAGGATGATATTGGTCAACTTTATCACAAGGACACGTTGCTGGCTCATATTCTGTCTGGGTTTTCTGAGTTTTTCAAAGTGTCATCCTCTTTTTACTCAACCTTTCACTTCTTTTTGCCCTTTAAACTGTCACAAAAATGGCAAGCTTCAGTTTAGAACTTTGTCATTTTCAAATCTACTTGCTATGATCTCTGTAATAAATTAGAATATATAGTAGTTGGTAGAGTAGGTCCCAAACCAGAAGTTTCAATAAATTATGTGAGCCTGAAAACGTTATTTCTTCTAATACTTCTTGTAGTACTTGAGATTTTGCATAGAATTGTGGACTAATGAGATAAAGTTGCAACTGGAAAAATTAGTATTATGATATTACTAGCACAGAGAATCAGGCTTTCTGATGACTGAGGTTGTTCTATTACGTAGTTTTAAGCCTCAAAGGAAGAGGTTTCAATGGCGTGAAGAACTGATTAAAAAATAATAGCATACCCTATAACACAGCTAAAAAGACTAACCTAATTAGAGCAGGATAAAGGCATATTGCAATCTGGCATTCATTTCTAGCTTAGCTACAGGCTTTCTGAGTAACTTGTAAAAGTTGTTTATTTTTTCACCTCTTTATATTTTCATCAGTAAAATAAGGAGCAAAGACATTCCTGGATGCTCATTGTTACCCTAAAACTGGTGGGGATAGAGAGGAGTCATCTTTATTTTGCAGAGGTGACCCAGAGGGGAAAAAACTCTGCTAATTTTGAAACCTTCAAATGTTACCATAATAGAAGTAGTAGGTGTATAGAACTAACTAAGTAAAGACATTATCTAGATCCACAGTTAAAATTTGCACAATGTGTGCTTTTAGGATTTTTTCTTTTTCTGGTAAAGCCACAGTTGTCATTCATTTTAAATAGCCTATGTCCATTTTTACCATACAGTACTGCCTACTTGAAATGAGAATAGAATCATAGAATGGTTTGGGTTGGAAAGGACCTTAACATCATCCAGTTCCAACCCCCCTGCCATGGGCAGGGAC